>JAFIRS010006970.1:0-29732 GCA_018342105.1 Gonioctena quinquepunctata | reverse complement strand
CCCCCTGGTGATATCCTAAAAAGCGGATTAAAACCGTCCGATGAATTATAGAAACCAAGGAGGAAGAGGAGAGAGATAGGAGAGATAATTAAAAGAAACAGAAACAGCCCACCAAACTGAAGAAATGCGAAAACGGATTTCGGTGTGATGAGGTAGACGAGAGGAGGGGTTTTAGTCGGTAAGAATCCGGCACTCTGGAACGACCAGAGTCTTATGCGAAATTTCCTCTCCTCAGACAAAAAAAAAAGATAGATTTATTTGACCGAGTTACAAATATGTTTTTGGCAAGATATTTGAATACTTAAGTGTAGGTGATATGAACAATATTCAAAAGTTAAAATGAAATATCAAAAGTAAATGGTTGAAACGCAGCAAAAAAAACAAAAAACAATGGCGCGGCCAGTCGGGATGGTAGATTTCATAATTCAATTATTGATTCTGAGAAAACCGTCAATCAAGCTAATTGAGCATGTGTCATAAAAAAAAACATTCATTCACTGGACAACACAAAAAGTATTTGAAATTTTTTATAAACCTCTTATCAAAAACCAAAATTTGGAGAATAGTTCAAATCTCTCTGAACGCTTTTGATATTTTTATGTAAACAGGCTGAGATAAAAAAAACAGAAATTCAATTTTTGTATAAACCTTAAACTTTTACATTAAAAGTTGGTGAAGGATCATAATCTCCCTGAATTATTCTTAATATTTCTATGTAATCTGACTAAAATCGAAAGGAAGAACAGACAGTCCTCATTTGGGTTTTAATCATTTAGAGAAATTATATATAATATTTCCTTTTGAAATCCAGAAATGTTTGGACATATGAGTGCTAAATTATGTTTTTCATTGCAAATATGGCAACAACATTCTCTGAAAGAACACTTATCTTCTGAATGATTTTTATGGCTGCATACAGTATATTTCAACAATGAGTTTCTCCTAGTTCCTGTATTGGAAAACCATCTTGATGTAACATACGTCTCAGGTAACGATCTTGATGTAACAGCCTTCTCCACTGCTTCATTCCTTCCTTTTGATGTGAAGTTGATTTTTATTTCACGCTCAAACTCCTTCTTCTTTAATATTAGTTGACGTTTTAGCTGACGCAATTTCTACTGCATCCGCAAATTTAACGCATTTATTTCCTTTATAAAGCCTCGTTTCAACAGGATCAACTTCATATCCAATGATAAACTGGTTAACCAAAGCATTTTCAATTTTCTTGGAACCCCCAAACTTGCAAACGGCTATAAGTCTCGCTGCTCATTCCTTTAGAGATTCCGATTGTACCATTTTGGCTTCGAAGAATTCTTCTCTATTCGAAGATACGGACGTTATTGGTTTGAAATGTTCATCCGTCAGAGAAATAACGTCCTTATACTCCTTTGTTTTCGGTTCATCTGGTAAACACATATTGAATAAAAGTTTATAGGGTGTCTCGTTCGATGAACTTAGGAGGATGGCACGTTTCTTTTCTTCTTTGTCGATATTATTAGCAAAGGAATAATTTTCTAATCGTCTTTTATAGACAGACCAATTGGAAATATTGGGAAAAAACCTGTGACCTGACAAGGGTGCAAATTTTTCCGCCATTTCTGATATAGTATGATATCTGGGAACTATACACAACTCGTTGCCACTTTAACAAACTGATTACTTATTTATATTAGTAAAAGAATAGATTCAAAATAAATGTATATTTTTGTGGTTTTTGACAGTAACCTGACATTGTACAAAATCATCATAACAACATGCATTTTTTATCTCTTAACTAAGACTAACTAACTAGATGCATGAACAGAATATCAATAATGAGTGATACTATAACATTATATATTTGAGCGTGCAAACCGTCGCGTGAAACACTCCGTGGAAATTCTCTGAGTCCGTAAAATACCGGTCCGCGCATAAGAAAAAATAGTTAGGAGAGGATATTGTTGAGAGATAGTCATGACCACGTGAGCAGAATTAATTGTGTCGACTCCATCCGGTGCAGGAAACCGTTTTTGAAGGTACCACTTGCATCCTGCTTTGAGTTATCATACCTTTGTCTAAATGCACCGTTAGTATGTGCTTAAGTGATCCTAAAGCTTGCTTTGAATGCTTTCATCAGTTGTACCGCCAGTGGTTGTGACGAATTTTTCGTTACTTCCTTATACATAATCAATTTCTAATAATTTTTTCGGTTACCTTCACGGTGGTGCGAGTCAGTAGTCACTGCTCTGGTCGTGAACTGCGATACGGCGATCTTTATTATCGATCCTTGAAAATGTGATCATGACAGTTCATAGTTCATGTCGCGTCGATCGTTTGTTTTTTTCATAAGTGTTTTTGAATAGAGAAAAAACCGAGATTGGTTTGGGAAAAAACAAATAAAGTGGTGATTTGGTCGAAACGAAAGGATTCTCGTTCTCTTTTCTCGAGTGAACCTCGACTTGGCAGGTGTGCTGAGTGAATTGATTCTAGTAGTACGTTACGATTTTTGAATTCAATGCTTATCACTGTTGATATTGGTGGAGTATAATTTTTTTGTTTTTTGTTTTTAATATGCTTGTAATATTTGAATTCTTGGAGGTACTGCATGGCCATTGTTGAAGGTCGAGTATGAATTCTATACGGTCATATTTTCGTCACATTTGGAATCATCAGTGAATTTCCGAGTAAATTATCTACATATTATTTTATAGTTAACATATCGGCTATGATACTTCCTTTGGCTGATTCCTATCAAGGTTGATTTGTGTTTTTGATTTGAGTAAAGGAAAGAAATATATATATATTTCGGCCATTTTGGCAAGCATTTACCGCATTCGAGCTATTGCACATGTCTATGTGGCTGACGTAGTATCCGTTCAGACCATTGGCGACAATTTTTTTTGGAAATCTGTTCTACGCTTTTCCAATTTTTAGGTACCAGAGAATTGAGAATTTCGAGTGAACTAGCGCTTACCTCACAGTACCAGGGTGATTATTCCAAGAATTCCGATTGCGAAGGGTGTATTTGACTATTCTGGGACAGTTAAGCAGTTACTTTATAGGACAGCCCTCTGGTAAGCAATTTTTTTCATTTTTATAATTATGCATTTATGAGATAATTCTGGTTTTCTCTTGAGGAAAAAATTGTTTCTGGAGAGAATTGTACCTCTGGCTTAACTTGTCTCAGAACACTCAATTGCTAATATATTCCTCAAGCATAATTTTTGATTCACATTTTACAAGTTCCTTTTATCGTTCTACTTCATCAATTCACAGTGATGGTAATTTTTTTTTATCGTTGTAGAATCAATCCATTCCAGGCACTACCTTGTCGCCAAAAGCGGGGAAGTTCATTCAATTTTTTGAGAATTACCTGGCCTATCAATTGAAAAAGGGAATTTGCCGCCCTATGTCGAAATTTCTCTGAAAATTCTTCGATTGAAAGAATGTTCGAACTTTATCTTTATCTAAGAGTGTTGTGCCCACTGGAAGACGTGTGGTCTCCCTCTTCTCATCTCAACCGAATAGTATATTTTTGCTCTAGTGCCTGATTAATATTTTGGTTCATAAACACTTATTTCTTGTAATTCACTTTGGTTCTTAACGCTATATTTTCCTTCCGTACTTGACGGAGTAATATTGCTTCAAAATACTATATTCTTTCTCTGGCAAACTTTGGAGTCTTTTTCCTTAAAATACTATATTTTTACTCTGGCGACATTTAAGTACATTGCTTGAAAATACTGAAGATATTTTTTTTCTGGGAAGTCTCAAGGACATTTTTATATTTCCTTTTGGATATATTTACTTTTTAAATATTTTTTTTGCACTCTCCTGGTACATTCACTCATCTTATCAAAGCACACTTTGTTTCGAAATTCAACTGAATTTTGACATAACGTTTTGGGTGAGGTTTGTTTTGTTCTGTTTTGGATTTTGCTTAAATTTTTTTAAATGATTAAAATAAACTTGGAAATTTAAGTCCAGAATAACATATTTGATTGCTACTATATTTTTTCTCTCACTCTCTTCCAGTCTTATATATGGACTGATGGCATTTTTTTGTATGCTATCATTTGCATCTATCTTTTCACTCTCTAGATTGAAGTTTGAATCATAAAAACTTGAGGTTTAAAGGATATCCTTCGTTCTTTCCCATTTTGTACTATTTTTTATCTTCTTTGCATGATATATACCACGGAGTGAAGTCACCTACCGAGACAAAAGGACTGGTACCCTGGGAGGTCATACAGCACGTCGAATTCAGCCTGGTCCGTGAAGATGAACCCAATTCACCCCAACAAAGGGGTCTTGAAACCAACAAATACCCACTCACGACCAGATTCGTCGTCGTACCGCTGAGACCATCTTCGTCTTAACCAGCCTTCTCCATCTCCCTCCATTGAAGACCTTCTCCGCAGGTATATACAGTATCACCATCCTCTAGAGGAATATTTGTGTATGTTCAAATTTAATCAGAGTCAAAATATGACATGTATATTTATTTTTTTGAATTTTTCAATTGAATTTTTTCTGCTGTCCAAGGGTGTAAGCAACATTGTTCAAATTCTGTTTTAAACAAATACCCACTCACGACCAGATTCGTCGTCGTACCGCTGAGACCATCTTCGTCTTAACCAGCCTTCTCCATCTCCCTCCATTGAAGACCTTCTCCGCAGGTATATACAGTATCACCATCCTCTAGAGGAATATTTGTGTATGTTCAAATTTAATCAGAGTCAAAATATGACATGTATATTTATTTTTTTGAATTTTTCAATTGAATTTTTTCTGCTGTCCAAGGGAGTAAGCAACATTGTTCAAATTCTGTTTTAAATTCTTATACCATCCAGTCACTGTTTAAATATTCCTCAGTCTGGAATAAATTTGTCAAGTTGATTTCCTGCATATTTATTTGCCTTCCCATACAAGCTAGGTGACATTTATTTAGTAAATTTTTGCTTATCCTTGGCTTTTGTCTTTGGCAAGCCTGGCGCCCAACTCTTGAATTAGTATAATTGTTTTAGGGACCCAGTTTGACAAACTAGGGAAAGTCATTAATTGAACCTTACTCACGGCTCAACCGTATCAATCTGAGCAGCCTATCAGCAAAGTGATTTCACCTTTTTAAATTTGAATCAGATACTTCAAATTTGGGGTTCAAAAATAAAAGGGGTTACATGGTACTCCCTGTGGAATGGAAATAATTGAATTTATTCTGAGTTGGTAGTTTTGTGTTTCATTATTCGGTTTATTGCTCTGAGTAGAACTATTATTACGCAGCCGACCCCAGGTCTTGAACCCAGTTGTGAGCAAGTGAAATCTGCCCTTCCGGCCCCGTTTGGGTTTGTCAATACCATAGTGATCCCTGCAGTGTTATTTCCTCACCGATGTAGCAAGTGGCACTTCCCACAATAAACAAGAGGTGGCGCCCAAAAACGGATATTGATCAATTATTAATAGAAAATACAAGTGTATACATGGATACATACTGCTATCATAAGGTCCACAATAGCCTTCAGTACTGTAGCCTAGCTTCAAATTCCAAGTTCAGTCAGATTCAGAAAAAAGCCTGCACAACAAGAGCGAGTGATGGTTTGCTTGCCACCTTCAGATATCCCCAGTTGGCGTGGCTATGTTAACAGTGGTACGCCTCCTTATTGTAGATTTATCGACTTGTGGATCAGAGCCTCTTCTATAAGTAAGATTGCTGCTATACAATCGCTGCGCAGATTTTTCAACGAGACCCAACTCTCTCATAACTGAGAGAATCATTCCTATCACACCCTACTTCCGAAAAAACTGGTTGGATGTTTTGATTATGGAAACACTCTGGGGTATTCGAAAGAAAGGCCCAGATGCTCAATCGACCAAGTTTTTGGCAAATTTTGCTGTCAGATTGATTAGAAATTCACATTGGAAAAACATTCATAACAGCACTGCTCGATCCCGTAGTCATAAAATATACCGTAAAATACAATAACTACGAGTGGAATTTATATTCGTCCAAAAATAACTTATTCTTAGGCATTGTGGAAAAACATAAGAGTCAACGAGCCAATATTTGATAACTTTCCGCATTTTAATCCATCCCCACGAACAATATCCTCTGACTTATTATATATGGATGCACTCAGTGTTGGACATTTCCATTTTCCATCCGCAAACACATGATTTGTAAAGCTTTCATCCTTACACATATATTCGCTGATAATCTCGAAATGTATTATGCCTTCGTGTCGTTTAATGTCGTTCGTCGCTTTGTGCTTTTCCATTGTGACAACAGTTATATTTGCATTCCCACAATATTACCAGAACCTTGATTCCGAAGACAAATAAAAGCGACTCCATCTGCGAATGGAGTTCGGATGGATTTGTTGCGATGTTTTATCAGTGTTTCATGATTGAAACGTTCCGAAAGGAATATGAAGGGTGTATTGTTAGGGGAAATGGGTCTTTTTACCGACTACGTGATGCAATGAGCAGCTATTCGCTGTGAGTTAAAAATGCGTTTTTGTGTGTTAATGTGGTTGTGTACGTTTCGAAGCTTCTGTCTGACCTCATGGCTTGGATAAGGCTGGACCCATTTTTATGTTACTTCTCTCAAGTGATGAGAGATTTCAGTTGATGTTATTAAATAGTTAGTTAGTGCTCTTCCGGAAGAGGAGCTACAGTGTAGAAAGTGTTCAATTTTCTAATATATTCCCGAGTTTTTTCAGTTACTTCATCTTTGTGTTTTAGTAAATAAATTTCTGTTCATCGACTGAAATTATCAATAATGATCATTATTTTCTTCTTATCAACGGAAGTTACAGTTTGCATTGGTCCACATATATCAGTTCGGAATAATTCCAAAATATCAGTGGACTTACTGGATGATTTACTAGAAAAAGATGACTTAGTCATTTTACCACGAAGGCAGCTATCACAGGTGAGTTTTTCATAACAATCTCGCAGATGAAGTCCCCATAAAAGATCCTTTCTCTTCTTCACTGATTCAGGATCCCTATGTCCAAATCGCCGATGCCTTTGATGAATACAACAACCGCTCTTCCTATTCCATACAGAATATGCCTTTTTGGAAATCTGTAATTTGAAGATATTTGCTTTAGGATTGGCGATGGCATATATGTTCTCTCCTTCTTTCATTTTACCATTATTACTGAAGAAATTCACAGTGCTCCTTTGTAATTTTAATCTCCTAACTGACAGGAAATTACTTTCTAATTGCGGTACATAAAGCACATCCTCAATTGGAATTTTTATCAAATTGTTGTCATTCATAGATTCCAATACTCCTTTTCCAATACCTTGTGCTTTCAAAACTTCCTCATCAGCTAGATGTATTACATCATTAGGCCAATCAATAGATATTTCCTGATTCTATGACAAAAATACTACCAAGAAACCGACTGTGCTATCATACGACAGTTACATCCTGTTATGTTTTCTACTCCCAACTGTTATTGCTAAATTTGTTATAAACATTTGAAATAATTTTTTTTTATTCGTTTTTGACTTGGTACTTGAAAACTAACCACGCAATAATAATACTCTCAATGGCGAATTGTAGAAAACCCAAATGCAAAGGAACTGAAATCCAGCACAATGCGATCGGAGTATTAGTAACCGAGAAAAACCGGAAAAAAAACAAAACAGCTCTTAAAAAATAATCATAACAGCAGTGGTTCCATTTTATACTCCCATAAGTGATGATTTGTTCCAATACAAAAAAAAAGTGTATATTTTACAACTCCTTCTTTACAACACGGTATTCTGGGCCCATAACCTATTGACTGGTGCAGTTTTTTGTAATTGAATACTGATGGTACTCTGAACTTTACGTTGATATAAATAACTTCATACACTAATAAAAAATAATATGACAACTATACAGGGTGTGTCACAACGTATCATACATGCATTTCGAAATAATGAGTCGATTTCTAGAACAAAATGTGATGAAAGTCCAACAGAAAACGGGATAAAAATTGGAAGTGTGGAATGAATCAATCTACAGAAGGTGTTCAAAGTAGTCTCCATTGACTTGCACGCAAACAATTTCGGATAAGTACAAGGGATACGTTGGATCGGACGAGGTGGACCAGTACCTTCGCATCCGCGGTCTCCAGACCTGAATCCTCTCAATTTCTTGCTCTGGGGATATTCAACAACCGAAGTATACTATACCGAAGTATACACTATCGATGAATTGTGTGCAAGCAGGAGGACCATTCGAACTAGTGCGACGAAATTGGATTGGACGGGCCCAAGTTTGCGTGCAAGTCAATGCAGACAACTATGAACACCTTTTGTAGAGTGATTGTTCTCCACTTCCTATTTTTTTCCCGTTTTCTGTTGGACTTTCAAAAAAAAACAGAAATCGACTCATTATTTCGAAGTGCTTATATGGTTGATCATATGGCTTATATCATTGATCATTGATAAACCAAGTCTTGAAGACTGCATTGTATCCCACAATGGCTTGGAACAAGCTGGGCCCATTTCGACGGAACTTATCTCAAGTGATTAGGGATTTCTGTTGATATTATTAAATAGTCAGTTCACGTGAGTGCTCTTCAAGAGTGCAGGAAGTGCAGTGCTACTATGATTGTGGATGGCCAGTCAATCATCGGAGGTTTAGTTGAGTTCGTAATATATTATGCTATTATTAGCTGAGACTTTTGAGTAAAACACGTCTCCACCATCTACAGATTCTCAATCAATCAATCAATCAAGATGTACTTCATTGTCTGAAGAGAATGAATCTTGTTGACAAAGCGTTAAAGAACTTGAGTACTAATCTCGCAAAGAGAAGGTTGAGTAAGATTTACATAGTATTTCTTCCTGACAAAGCATAGTCTTATAAAAAAACATGAATATAAATAATCAATATATATATATATATATATATATATATATATATATATATATATATATATATATATATATATATATATACAGTGTGACACACTTAAGGTAGAGACACCCCTGTATTTTAGTCATTTGTGAAAGCAGAGATTTGATTTTCGTTACGGACGTAGACCTTCATGGGCCGCTCTTTTCGCAATATTCAGCCTGAGTGTCAGCCTTGAACCCAGCCTACTGCGATCCCGTGAAAGGAGCAAATTCTCGATATTTTGCTTCGCGTTGGAGATACCGAAAAAAGATAATTGAAAAAGTGGCAATTCGTCCTTGATTTCAACTCAAAATTCGAATATTGAATTTTTTTGTAATTTTCTTATTCAAGTCCGTATCAAAATAACTAGAATTGAAAATTAATATTTTATCGAATGTAAGTTAATCGAATTCAGTCTCCTCCACTAGCCTGTCTCCAATTTCGAGGAATTTTTCAATTTTCTGTTGAATATTATTGGTTGCGAATGATACCATTCGCCTAATTTTGGATAGAAAATCGTCATTCTCAATGTTTCAAAAAAGTCTCAAATTTTGTGTTTCAATAATTTCCAATTTGGGCTAGAGTGTCATGGAAACAAATGAACTATTTATACCAAATGTTAGTTTGAAAGTAAATGCGTCAAAAACACTAACAAAATGCCCATTGAACGTCCTAATTTACAAAAAAAAAGGTTATTTGGTGATGGTGCTCGAAGTAGCAGACAGGTTGCTCATGAATTCAACAGAAGACATCCGCAACGAAATCGTATTCGACATGGAACGGCAGCCTCCGTGAATAAACTTTTTACTCAAACCGGAAGTGTATTGAAGAATCGTCCAGCTATTGACAATCCACATCGAAATCGAAGATACCATGTTGATGATAATATCTTAGCTTCAGTTCGTGAAAATCCCAAAATTAGTTCCCGTGAATGGTCTGGGCAATTAAATTTGAGTAGAGAAATAATCAGATGATGTCTCGTTCGTCATAAAATCAAACCAAAGTTCTTGCACATATTGAAAGAAGGTGACGAATATAAACGATTAGATTACCACTATTTGGCCCAGGGAAATTTTTTAAATGATAGAAATTTCCCAATAAAAATTTTGTTCACTACCAATGGAATGGTATCTGCTCAAAATTGCAGATACTGGTCGACCGAAAATCCCCACAGGGTTATAAACTGTAGGGACAAATACTCTCAAAAAGTTAACGTATGGTATGGTATTTTAGGCGACAGATTAATAGGACGATTTTTCTTCAATAATAGCATTAACGCTGAACGACTATTGAATTTTTTTTTGATAAAGTATAGGAAATCATTGAGAATCTACCCCTCAATATGCGCCGAGAGATGTACGTTCAGCCAGACGGAGCTTCTGTTCATAATTCTTGGATGGTTCGAGGGTGGTTAAACGAACATTTTCCATTACTTTGGATTGGTAGAAATAGCCCATAAGAACAATGGCCTTCTCGCTCCCCTGATATAACACCAATGGATTTTCACTGCTGGAGAACTGTGGAGAATAAGGTTCATAAGTCTAGGCCACGAAATCGACAATAACTTTGTGAGAGAATAAGGCAAGCCTGCCGTGACATATGTATTCCAGAACTTAGGAGCGGGGCCAATAATAATAGAAAAAGAATTGAAAAATGTATCAGAATTGATGGCGAACCAGTTGAGAGAGACAATATTTGGAACTGACTCTCAATAAATAGTTTCTCATAAATTGTTATTCAATTTTGACCGATTTTATCGTGTCTGTGGCTTTTTAGTAACAACTAATAATCAAAATTTGATTTTTTTCATAATGAATATTAGATTTTTCATTCTTAATCCTACATCATAACGAATTAATTGTTTCCGTAGCTTCTCATTCAGAACCATTAATTGAAACTGAAAATTAAAAAAAAAATTGAATTTTGCGTTGAAATTCGGTATGTAGGGTCCAAATCACTTTCTGAGCAACTTTATCAAATAACTTTTTTTGGTATCGCGAAGCAACATATCGAGAGTTTTTCCTTTTAGCGGGATCGCAGTAGGCTGGGTTTGAGGCTGTCACTCGGGCTGAGTATTGCAAAAAGTGCGGCCTGAAGGTCTACGTCTGTACCAAAAATCAAAGCATTGCTTGCAAAAATGACTAAAATACAGGGGTGTCTTCAACTCAAGTGTGTCACTCTGTATACACCTGGTAGAATTCTTCATATATATATATATATATATATATATATATATATATATATATATATATATATATAGTAATGGTAATATAACGAGTGCAATGGAAATTATTGAGAATTTTTGGTAAATTTGCTCGAATGCATTTTTAGATTTTTATTTGAAAAAGTGAACGAGTACACAGTGCCTTTTCCAGTTGAAAATGCATGAGTGTAAATTTGTCAAAAATTATAGATATATTTCCATTGCACAAATTGTATTTCATGAGAGAATTCCATGAAACAAAAATTTGTATTTTTGTATACTCTCGTTAGTATGAAATGCTTATTTTCTTTTCATAAAAATGATAGGTACCTTTGACAATAGTAGGTTGACACTTTTGGGGCAACTTATACTGTGCAATTATCCGATAATCGTGATTGTCACGTAATCACATTCTGATTGGTTCAAATTAACAATTAAAACAAAATGTTCATGGTTGGAATGTCAGTTTTGGTAGATGAAAGAAATTCTCCTGGAGCATTTCATCCGAATCATGTTCATATTATCAAAAACCCATCCAACTGATCAACCATTCAAATATTTCGGAATTTTCTATATCCGGCAATATTCCATACAAATCGATCATGCATATTGCTTGTAACGCTTTCACCGAACTTGTTAATTTTTATTCACGCTTCATTAGCTTCACCTGTATGTATGTGTGTATAGCGGAATCTTTGGAATTAATTTTCGACCATTTCCAGACGTCCGAATCAATTGAAATTTCGCACACATTCTGAGAACCGATGACAATACAGTTATTTCATTGCAATGGTATTATTTTTTGTTTATTGCTTTATTTAACGTCGGTCTTTTTCTGCAACCAATGCTAAACACCGAAGCCGGTGAGCACACTCCCCCCAACCGTCAATTTGGTCAAATCCTCTGTTGTTTCAGAGGTAGGGTTCTTCAACGAGCTCAACATCTATGAACTCGGGACCGCCATCTTAACGTCCCCTTCGAAGGACGGCATATCTAACGTCTTACCTCGTTCTTATTGATAAAATGCATGCAGTTACGAATATGCTACTACGCTACAGTTGTAAGGGCATTTTAACGGGCACCTTTCTTGTCAGGTGGTCACCCATCCTAGCACTAAGCGCGCCCGATGTTGCTTGGCTCAGATATCAAATTCGAATGATTTTATTCACTATTAGTACGGATTTTGTCTACATTTTTTCCATGCGTTGTCGCGTTGGTTACGGGACAGAAAATGGGGTTTTGGATTGAGTGTGAGGAAAATATTTTCACCATTCCAATCGTCTCAAACGCCCCCCTGAGAGGGCTATAAGAAGGCACCACGCTGATATAGGCGTTGTTCTCTGTTGTTTCAGAAATGTTTGAGAAGTATTTCGAAACGTTTTTCCTACTTCCTGCGCTGGCGCTTATATAGGTATTGGTTTGATTCTAATGGGGTGAAAAGTTGACTGCTATTTAAAATTTTGATTTCTATGAGTTTCGTTTATTTCCCGGGAAAAGTGAGGGGTGAAAAACCATGTCACGAGAATTTTTTGTTGGTCTTTGGCTGTTATGTGTTACCTATTACTTTTTAGTATTTCGGTTTGTCGGGCTGGTGTTGTATACTTACTTGGGAACACCTAAGGTTGTGGTTAATAGAACAATATATGTACATTTTCGTTTTTCATTTCATTTGTTCAACCTGGGCTAATTCAGTTGAATATTCCGACAAATCTTGCCGCCATATTTGCGCGGTGGCTCAGATATCGATGGTCAACCTGGCCAGCTACCGGTTCCCAATATGGTATTCTCACCAAAATCGTAAAAAAATAATTATTTATAATATGTATGAAATAAAATTATAGTTTAAATAACTAAAAGCAACAGGTTTATATAGTTATAACGAATAATATTCCAGACATTTGGTGCTCAACACGGGTGTTACCTGGAAAGTTTTGCGGGAGTTTTGAAAATTAGTATTTTTATAGATTTTGACGTGCTCTTTTCAAATTTTCACATAACCACGTCGTATCTTTGCCGCTCGCACTGCCATTTTGAAAAAAAGACGCGTTAAAACAGTTTTTTGACAATATCTTGTTGTTGTTTAGAGGGAAATTCCTCGTTTTTCCAAAAACGTTCAACTTGATCGTTGAGATCAGTTGTATTCATGCTAAGATTGCAATGAGTTTCGGAATTTGAAAAATTAACAAAAAAGAGAGGACCGGAAATTATCCATCCAAATAAGGTTTTTTGTAAAGTAGGTAATCTTGGACCTAATTTGATTTGTCCGGTACATAATAAATCATAGAATATATCATTCCCAATAAGCATATTGATAGATTCACTCATATTGAAGCATGGGTCAGCCAATATTAAATTTTCAAAACTCTCGGAAAACTTTCCAGGTGAAACTACCGAATGACTGGGTTAGAAAAAGTCAAAAATAATAAGAATAATTATTGACCAAAAATTTCCACGTGTGGTGCTCTTTACTTACTTTTCATAATGATATTGAGACCATCCTCTTTATATTCAATATACTATTATTGGTTTTGCCACGTGCATACAGTTCCACTTCAACGTGTATTTTTCCCTTAGTTTTTTCAGTGTAGTTGCTCATTCCACACTGATAAAAAACACCCATTGTGCAAGGTTTGACCCACACTTTGAAGGTATTAACAAAAATTAAAAATGAACACGAACAGCTCCGAAGTTTCATGGTTGATCGTTAAGATTCAAGTCCACTGAGTCACGTTCACCGCAGCTCTACTCCCGTTCTCCACGATTGAAGGCTACTACAAACGACAACCTTACAACCCTGCTTGTTACACTGTTTCTCTTCCTTCCTTTTATGCCTTCCGCGGACGAACGTTTATTGTTTTCATGCACGTATTTCTGTAATCGAGGTACAAGATCATGGTATTCAGCCTTTTCGATTCTCCATGGGAGGAACCGTTTTCGACGTAATGATGTATTTAAATGTGGGGTCTGCCACAGATCGTATCTTCATCCTGATCGCGTTTACCAAATTTGGCAATTGGAACATTCTCGTTATAATTCCAGATTATGAATATATTTAGGGAGAATCAATTTTTAGTAATTCAAATAGTATATAATTTGACACAAAGTATGCATTTTATGGGAAAAATTATTTCCCACCCAATTGTATCCAAGACAATAGGACAAAAGAGTTTTAACTATCTAAGCCCCAAACTTATTCACTATTCAATTCGGAAAATCTACCAGGTTATTCAAAAAGGATCAAAAATATGTTTCACGAGCGAATATACATGAATTGTTTGACTGAAATAAAATTCGAAAAGTTTTCCACTGCATATGAAATCTAATGTAGTAATAGCTGTAATATTATATTGTATTTTTTTACTTGTTTTCAGTATGGTATAACGATATTTCAACATGTTCATGGATATTATCAACTTAAATAGTTGTACTATTTTAAACTCTTATTCTGAAGATCTGTATAGACATCAAAGTCTAAGGAAGTAGCTATCTACTCTGCAATCTATATGTGATATCTGTAATATAATATAGATATAGTTTTCAAAATAAGTTAAGGAATGTACTCATTATCCTCACAAACTGGTGTAGACCTCTGTGAGATCTTTTTGTTGTTGTTTATTTTTAACATATAATCGATGTATTTACTTGATATATTTTTTATTGCAAAATATAATTCTATTCTATTCTCCATTCTAATTGTAACATTGTGGTAACTTTCAGTAAATGCAAACTGTGGCAATCACTCATGGAGATATCGAGAACGTGGCAACCATCACCACATATCACAATCAAGTGCCTGTCACATTGAAGGTTTGATGGAAGTTACTAAAACGTCACCGAAACTATCATACCCTCTTGAAGGTGAATGTGACTTGTTACTGATATTTGAGTGGTACAGGATGGTTCTCGCAACGGTTATTTTCCACTACACCTTTAAGGTGATTCTGCTTAATGGCCATAATGTTTCAGACACCTCAATTGACATTAACAAGTTATATAACTGTGGGGTGGCTGCCATAGATGGAAATTACGTGACTACAATCATGCAACTATAACATTTTAGTTATTTCTACTGTATAGTGTTAGATTCAGTGGTAATTAGGTAATAACCATCAAGTCGAAGTTGAAGTGCCAGTTTCCGTCACTATGATGCTGCTTGGGAGAAAAATAACTGAAATTGTCCTTAAGAAATCACCTACTTTCTCCAACTAGATGACTTCATTTATTTACACATTTTTGCCATTAATGAATTATTCAATCTTTTTATACTATAATTTAACCGTTTTTACTCATATTACCACGATTTTTCTTCATTTACTTGATTGTTTATACTCACAAAATTTGTCTAAAATTACCCAATTTTCTATATTCACCAGATTTGTCAATACTAACCCGTCAATGTTATCTTCTTGGATTTATAAAATAATATATTGCCACACATTATATATACTATGTCATATCAAACCACAAATTAAGAACTTTTGCTCCTGTGATATTTTGTTTATTTACAAATTTAATTAATGTGATATTTATTATATTTTTGCAATTTCTATGAATGAGTATTATTATTATGTACATAGTAATCCATCCGTAAAATGCTATATTAGGACGAATTTCTTCAACAAATTCATCCGTAAGAGCTTATAGATCAACTCTTAGAATTTGCTGCAACCAACTGACTAAATATTAGCCTTATCATAAATGCATTTGGTCCAGATTTGATGAATGATTCACAAAATTGTAGCGGCAAGTGAACAGGTTCGAAATATAATTAGTTGAACATTCGATTTCATTTGGAGCACTGACCATTTACCTTTCCCATCCATAAACAGAAAGAAAATTATCACAAAAAGTACGTTGATGTGAATTTCGAACAGAATTCGGTCAAAGATAATTTTCTATGGAATACCGGAATTGGTCGTTCTCGAACAGAGATTCCGTGGGAATATATATTGAATATATTTCATATCCAATCTATGATTTTCGTGATGATTCATACGATTTCATTTCTATGACCATATATACCAATCTGTTGAGATTATATATTCTTTGGATCGTCCTCAATATTTTGATGTATATTCATATGTATATACAGAGTGTTTCACTGTTAGGCAGAAATAGTAGCTGAAGTGGTTTTTTCGAAATATGGGATGAATAAGAATAACTGAAAAAATGCAATCTTGAAATTGGAGGGAACAAAAATACAAAACTTCCATAATTTTCAATATATCTTGATGAAATTTCGAGAAATAATCTCCATTTTGAAGGAGAATTCACATCTTTCAGTTGACACAGTAACGCACTAGGAGGCAATCATGATGTTTTCCCTCCTTTGTTTTTCGCGCCACTGGAAAAGTCGTCGAAATTCTCAATATTTAAGATTCCCCATTCAATTTTGCCTTGACATTCCATTTCTGGAAAAATGAACAGTTGCGATTTTATGGTCACATACCTTCACATAATCGAAAACTGTTCAGCAGTAGTTATTTATTTATTATTTTGCATTCTTAATTTCAGGTACAAACTAGGAATGGTAATTGTCCCCCAAAACGCTATATGACCTTCTCCATGGATTTTTCCCAAAAAATCTCATATTCGAAAAAAAAGGGGTTTAGTGTTTTGCGAATAGCTCGAAAAATAAAAGGCTCAACAAAAAATAAGAAAAACGATCTTGAAGAAAAATTCTCAACTTCCGAGACTCTTTGTCCATCATTGATATAGTTATTCTAATCCCAATTGGAACGGCAAAAAAATAAGAACACTACGAGGAGTGCTCATATGCATTGCCCGGCAAATGGGAAATTTATATACTACCAGTGTTTTTACTTTCAAAGCATTCCTGGTACAATCATAAAAAAGTTCAGTCGTGTGGAAGAGAATTCCTTCTCGAAACTTTTTATGTCGGTCCAATTGGGTTTAGAAATACTATACCTTTAAATTTAATGTTGAAAGTTGAGCTCAGCAGCGTCATGCAACCGCGATACCGACCTCAGCAAACAAGAAACTATTTATAGAATAAAATTTAAACACTTGGAGGAGGAAAAATCCGCGTGAAAATAAACCCATTATTAATTAAGTAATTTTTGTTTGGCTTCCGTTTACATTCCAAGTCATGTAATTGTTAAACAAAAGCCTCAAATCATTCCGCATCGTGGGAACAACTGAACAACTGTTTCAACCTATCACTTATTGATTTTATGTACTGACAAAACATTAAGAAATTAAAAACCGGTTGGATCGGAAGCTAATTTGGAAAATTATTGAATGTAGAATAAATAATAGTAGTCAAAATGTATCGAATACTCAATAGAATATAATGATAAAAATGAAAAAAAAACAAAAAAATCACGGAATTAAATTCGCATAGAAATATTCGAAAATTATTCAATATATAGGTGATGATTGGATATAAACGTTAAAGAACTGCATAAAGAGCAGGAAAATTATTATCAATAAACAAATACTTGTAGCTTATAATCAACAACACATGAAAATTAGTTCCAGTATCCATTTAGAAGATCAATCACTTTTCTATAAAATCCTTCTGGATATCAATTATCGTATCTTTAATGATTTGCTAGTTACAGCGGTTAATAATGGAACGAATTGAGAAGCCGCTTTCAGTTTGGCAGCATTTTAAAATAAAAATTGCTATAGAAAACTGATTTTTTTACATATTTTGTCAAACATATTTGTGTTTTTTTGCAATCTGGGAAAAATTATATCCATTGTTGATAACAAATTCCTACTCTAGTGACAAATAAATGGAGAGATTTAGGGGAAATTCAAATATCACCATTGACTTTCCTCTCCGAGGATTAGACATGAGTAATTATGCAGCAGATAATGTAGCTCCCTGTCAATACAGCTTGTATGCTGTATCCAACCATAGTGGAACACCTTATAGCGGACACTTCACGGCATACTGTAATCACCTTTATGCAGGCACATGGCACGAGTACAATGACTCCAGAATATCACCGATATCACCAAAATTCGTAATTAGTGGAGAAGCATTCTTCCTCTTCTATGAGCAAGAGTGCTCCAAATCACACCTCCAGTTTACCATTATCATTATTTTTATTATTATTGTTACTATTTCACAAAAATATACAAATAAATTAAAAATAAATATCTACTATATAGAGAAACACAAATGAATAATTTTGAGGAGATTATTGTTCTATAGTACATTTCTTGAACAACCAAAAATTGAGAAAAAAACATGAACAATCAAACAATTATATTTTTCATCTTATTACAAGCTTTTAGTCTAATCGAGAACTGAGTTTTCTGCGAAAAATAGTTACAAGTCTCCAAAAAATATGAGCCATAGCTTATTCGATTCGAGGAAGACTTTATCTTGTTATTTTCTGTTAATATTATTATTATATATAATATTAATTATTATATTAACATTCCAAATTGATTCACTTTACACCGTAAATTGTATTTTTTGAACAAAAAAAATTATATAAAAAAAGAGATATTTTAAGAAATTTCAATATCAATATTATATTTATAAATCAATGCACAACACATTTGTAGCATAGATGTTTAAAAAGTTTAATAAACAGAAGCTGTACAATTAAACGTTCCCAAGGAATGAAATCACTAAATAACCTGTGTTTACAAATATTTGTGTAGTACTTATGTTCATTCGAATTGCACACACTTGCACCTTCTGAGCGTTAGAGGTACACTGCCAACAAGTTGCGACGCGAAAACGTTTGTTTGTCTCCGTAGAGATATTCGCTACTTTACCAAAAATGACCTAGTGGTTCACTTTACCCATAGTGATTCACTCTACCCCATTTGACGATACACCATATAAAATAATTTTTTATAGTATTGAATATCGATTTAAAAATTTAACTGAATCATGATGTGTTTCTAACACTTGAAAGAACAAGGCCCCGTTGGAAGAAAAAAGTAAGTATATTTTTCAACAAGTTAGGCATTTGTTAATTAGTCCTTATTATTCGAACCTCGGTTTCCATAAAAAACGGCATAAATGTTTAAATAATAGCTATAAAAGTTGTTCACGCCTTGGAGCCCTTTTTACATATATATATATATCTACTCAACAAGATTACGTTATGAAAGTTTTACATGTTGTTAATTTTGTTTATTTTTATTTTTTAAAGTTAAAAAAATAAAATAAAAAAAATACAAAATTTTTTTCCATATGTTTTGCTATTGCTGTTTTTGCATCAAACGAAGGCATTTAATGACATTCTAGAATAAAAAATTACGACATTTATTTATAAACAAATTGATCGGTTTAATATTACAATTTTTTTTTGCCATTCTGTTGTCTAGAGAATATGATAATATAAATGAAAAAAAAATCCTCAAAAAATTTTCTTATTGATTATAATAGTTTTTTTTATATTTCCATTATTCAAATAATTAATTATAATTTTGTTTTTGGTAAAAATTATAATTGGCATTTCTCAATAGAAAAACAAAGAATAAAAATTAAAATATTACAGATTTAATTGTTTATTAAGTTAACAATTTGTAATAAACAAATTCCAAATCTCGTTAGTTTTTTTTCTGAAACTACTAACAATTACAAAAACAACCATATGCAACGAAGTGTCGAAATTTTTTCTTTACATTTTTTATAGATTATTCTAAAATTTTATTGAACAAAACGCACATTTATCAACTAAATTTTACTGCGACGTTAATGATAGAAATTCAAAGAATAATAATGGAGTAATATTATTCAATGATGAATAATAATATTTTTATAAAGAGTTTTATTGATTACAGAATAAAATTAATGGATATTCTTATATTTTAAATTTTCAACAAAAGTTTATTTCCTCTTTCTGCGTTTTCTTGAAAGCTGTTGATGGTTGTTGATCTGTCGGTATTTCTTTCGATTGTTGGTCAGCATCACGAACAGTTTTAGCATCGTGATCTCCAACATCATCATCACTACCATCACCGAAAATACCCCGGATCACTTGAAGATATCCAAGCTTAACTATACAGGGTGAGTCAACAGGCTTACCGTGGTTCATTGCTCCTTAATGTATCACTTTTTCGATTTCTTATATTATTTTGTCAAAAGGACCATCTAAGACCACCTTCCAAAATAATTTCAATTCATACAGGGTGCATCATTGATGCGTGGCTAACCAAATTTGTTCTTTTTCAAACGAAACACCAAGTTTATTTTCATATATTCCGATCGGCTGTTCCATTGGCTGCTCAACGATTTTTTCAATTTTGAATTACGTTGCGGCGTTGCGGAGTTATTAAAAAAAAACTATTTTGTAGACTTCTTTTCGAAAAATTACCTCTTTCATATTTCGAAATATTTAGTAGAAATAATTGAAGAATATCGTTGGTCCATATGATGATGTTCGTTGAGAATACCAATAATTTGGAATAAGTTGTACAGGATGTTCGATACAACACAAACTTATCCATTTTCAAACATCAGTATTTTGATTTTTTCAAATGGAACACCCTGTATATTTTCATTTAAATCAACACCTTCTTGATAACTCTACACTTCCCATCCCCCATCTCATGTACCTAAAACAACTCGTTTCCGAGATATTATACATCCAAAAAATGGATATTTTTCCACAGAAAATATTGACAATGTTCGCCTTTGGTATCATATTTGGAATTAAACTTTGCATAAGAATCATATTTATTCGAATGTAACAGAAAATAACAATGTGCCTGCCATTTTCACCAATACACACCCTCAATCTGTTTCGGAAATTAGTATTCACATGTGCCAGCATGTCCTCTGAAATTTCCCTGAAAGCAGTACGAATTCTTGCTTTCATATTTTCAGGAACTGTAGGCGGAGTTCGATAGACAACCCATTCAATGTATCCCCATGGAAAAAATCAATTTTTGTAAGGTTCGGTGATCTAGGAGGCCACTGTACTGGCCCTCCTCTACCTATCCATTTTTCACGGAATTCATTATTCAATCAATTCCCACACATCAGTGTGGTAATGTGCAGGCGCGCCATCTTGTTGTAGCCACATCATCTGCCTTATTGCCAATGGAATATCATCTAATAAATTTGATAGCTGACTTCGCAGAAATCTTAGATATTTTCTTCCATTGAGATGACCATTGAAAAAAAAGGGCCCAATTACACGCCGTCCAATAATACCTCCCCAAACATTCAGTGACCAACGTTGTTGGTGATTGACATATCTAACAAAATGGGGATTTTCGGTTGCATAATAGTGCATATTATGCCGATTCACATGGCCATTGTTGTGAAACGTGGCTCCGTCCGAAAATAGAACATACTCAAAAACTTCAGGTTCTTGGTTGATTTTATCTACATCCCATTGGCAAAACCGCATTCGCTTTGGAAAATTTCTTTCAGTCAGCTCCTGCATTAACAGCATATGATATGGATGGTAATTACATTTTCTCACCATCCGAGAAACACTACTTTGAGATATTCCCAGCTGCCTACTCCAAATACGTGTACTCAAATGGGGATTCTCGGTAATATGCAATGCAATATCAAGAGTATTTTCATCATTCGTTACAGGACAAGCACTTCCAAACTTTTTGTGAAATACTTTTCCGGTTTCCTCAAATCTTGTTTTGAGGTCTCGAAATGCTCGCTGGTCTGGATGTCTTCTCTCAGGAAACTTTTGTTCGTATAATCTAGATGCCAGTAAACAATTGCCATCACTTTCCCCCAAAGCATACACCATTTTAACCATGTCCTCTAAATGATCATTCATAACGCCACAATGATTTTTAACACAACTGGATTGTAGTTTGACAGTTACCTCTATTTACAAATTCCGATAGTCATTTTTTCAGCGGTAGTCATGGATAACTAAACCAGAAAAAATACTAACATTTGAAAGTTTATTTTGCTATGCTAGTTATTCATGAGTTTCCAAGAATGCTTTTGAAGATGGAGAAAAATAATTGAAACATCATTCAGTATCAGTATTTTCTATGAACAAACATGTAGATAAAAAAATCTATAGAATTTTTGATTTGATATTGAACAATTTCTTCAAACCAGAATAGGAGTTGATCCAAATGAAAATAAACAGGGTGTTTCATTTGAAAAAATCAAAATACCGATGTTCGAAAATGGCTAAGTTTGTGTTGTTATATCGAACATCCTGTACAATTCATTCCAAATTCTTGGTATTCTCAATGATCATCATCATATCGGCCAACGATTCCCCAATTATCTTTACTAAATATTTCGAAATGTGAAATAGGTAATTTTTCCAAAAGAAGTCTACAAAATAGATTTTTTTCGAATAACTCGGCAACGCCGAAACGGAACCCAAAATTGATAAAATCGTTGTGAAGTCGAAGGAACAGCCGATCGGAATATACGAAAATATACCGGGTGTTTTATTTGAAAAAGAACAACTTTGGTTAGCCACGCATCAATGATGCATCGTGTATGAATGAAAATTAGTTTGATAGGTGGTCTTAGATGGTCCCTTTGACCTGAAAAAATATAAGAAATCAAAATAGTGATACATTAAGGAGCAATGAACCACGGGAATCCTGTTGATTCACCCTGTATATTCACTTTCAACCGTCTTCTCATCAGCATGTTCCAAATCTACTAGATTTCATGTTCATCGTTTTTTTTTCCAACAATGTCAGCTGCATTGCCCAACCTTTTTACATCCGCATTTTTTGCGCAATTTGTTGTTATACAAGTTCAATAGATCTTCGTAAGAAGCTCTTGAGGTGCTAAAGGCTCAGTAGTGCGTGTGGGAAGATACATTGTTTCGGTCTTTTTTCAGCCCCAGTCCCCCGGATTTGAAGTATTCTCAACCTCCGTGGGATGTACACAAAATTAGTAAAACAATTGGAGTGATATCGAGCATATGCATCAACCAAAGACGGCGTTGATTTAATAATGGAAGTAACTTTTACTCCTAGTTCATCATGACGTTCTGCAGCAACTTTCAAAATTTCATCATTCATAATGTCTGCTGAAATGACTTATTTCGCTGTAGAAGATTTCATCCAATTCTTTCGACAAAATGAGCATTGAGATTCGAAATCAAATACTTCAGTGGAGCCAGCTCGAGAGGAGCGACAAGGAGCTGGCGAATCAACAACTTCCGGAATCTTGGAGGATCCAGTAGGATGGTATAAATTGCATCGCTTGTGGACGGATATTTCAGATTTTTCTTCGAGGAATTTCCACTTGTTAACGTTATATCCCTCACTATAACGAATTAATGTTTGAATACCGGGCTTTCTTTACAGCTTTAGTTTTCTCACACCCAAAACATAACCTTGTATTATCCATGGTAACCATGAAAAATAAGAAAAAGGATTGTACAGAAATGATGTCTTCAGAACAAATCAATTCAGATACCTAATAAATAAATGATAAATAATTTTACGGTGAAAGTTAAAGTTGAATACAACCGCACATGCACAAGGTTCACTACGAAAGACTAGCTTCCTTGATAGAAGGGGCTGTGACACACTAAACATGACAGATACAGACTTGATTAGAAGTTTATTCTCTTTAAAATCATTTCTAATGTAGATAACTGTGTCTCTGATGGTTCAAAAGCTACAATGGTGTATTACTTAAATAATCAAGTAGCCGCTGCAACATGTATATACCGTAATTTTAAAAAAACATATAGAAAATGTAGAAAAAAAAGTCGACATTTTGTTGAACATTGTTGTTTTTGTAATTTTCAGTAGTTTCAGAAAAAAAATATAATGAGATTAGGAATTTGTTCATAACAAATTGTTAACTCAATAAACAGTTGAATTTTTACTAATTCATTTCTCATTTTGTGGTAATCTATTGAGGAATGCCAACCATGATTTTCAAAGAAAACAAAATCTGGAATAATTATTTAAATAATTTAATTTGAAAAAAAACAATTATAAACAATGAAAAAATTGTTCAAGATTTTTTTTTATTATATTTTATAAACAATGAAATGACATGGATTTTTTTTTAATATTGAACTAATCAATTTGTTCATAAACAATTCATAAACAAATGTCGTGAACATTTGTTTTTCGAATGTTATTGAATACCTTCGTTTGATACAAAAACAGCAATGGCAAAATATATGGATAAAAATAATTATCAACACTTTTTTTAACTTAAAAAAATCATAAAAAACAAAATAAACAATTATTAAAAACTTTTATAATGTGATCTTGTCTTGTTGAGTATATATATATATATATATATATATATATATATATATA
Organism: Gonioctena quinquepunctata; assembly: GCA_018342105.1. Taxonomy (NCBI): domain Eukaryota; kingdom Metazoa; phylum Arthropoda; class Insecta; order Coleoptera; family Chrysomelidae; genus Gonioctena; species Gonioctena quinquepunctata. The sequence goes on along the minus strand of JAFIRS010006970.1, from coordinate 5,418 downwards.
TATATATATGGAAGGAATTTAATGGACATAGCCCTCAGAGAAAAGTGTTAACCGTAGACACGTGTTTCGGGCTCTCGGCCCTCATCAGTACGGTGAAGAAGTGCAAGAATGAACAACACTTGGTAGAAAACGACAAATCAACGGAGGGCTATGTCCATTAAATTCCTTCCATTTTGTTTTTAACAGTCCCCTCGATATTACTCTCTTTCATATATATATATATATATATATATATATATATATATATATATTTATATACAGTGTGACCCATTCAAAATGGAACCACCCCTGTAAAATAGGCATTTTTCAGTCATTCTCAAAAATTTTTTTTAAATTGAACATCAAAAACTGTATCTCGACACAAATTTTTTCATAACTTTAGTTTCATTTCCAAGGCACTCTATGGTTTTTTCGTTAAAACGGAAAGTTTATTAGGCAATTTTGTTTTAAATTTGACTAACCACTGGATTTGTAGTCGTTATAAATGTGAACCATGGAAATTTCATAAGAAAGATGTTGATCAATCGAGTTACAACAACTTAAATGTTGGAAACAAAGTATTTGATATTAATTTTCATGTAGATTATGGACATTTTCAAAATCTGGCAACACTGCCGATACAAAGTAGAACACCGGTGAATTTGTACAGCAAAAATCCGAAGTCAATAGCTCATTCCGTTCTACAGTTATAACTCCTGAAAGTAAGGTAATGGAGCGATTTCTGGTGGAAGCGATTTTGTAATAAAAATCTAACTACGCCACTGGATTTGTGAATTATATTCCCTCAAAATAATTCATTCGAGTTCAGGTTATGAGTATGTTCAAAAATAACTGAAAATTATAAATTCATTTTTAAGTTATGCAGTTTTCAATAGCCGATAAAAACGAAATGAACCGAATCAAGTTTTAAAGTATCAAAATTATTTATTCAATAATAAAACAGAAAGCAGGACAAAAAAATATTCCTTTTTTATCCTGCAAAACTCATCTGGAACAAGCTTTTAGAGAAGGTATCAATAATTTGAGGAAATCTGAACTAATACATTGGGCATAGGTATTGTACTAAATCAATAGTAGGCTGTGATTTAGTACACCACAAATCGCTCACATTACCATACTTTCAGTAGTTATAACTGTTGAACGGAATGAGCTATTGACTTCGGATTTTTGCTGTACAAATTCACTTGTGCTCTACTTTGTATCGGCAGTGTTGCCATATTTCAAATATGTCTGCATTCTAGATAAAAATTATAATCAAATACTTTGTTTCCAAAATTGAAGTTGTTGTAACTTCGTTGTTAACCAATATTTTTCCATGAAATTTTGACGGTTTTCATTAATAACGACTACGAATCCAGTGGTGTAGTAAAATTTGGGAAAAAAACATGCCTAATAAACTTTTACCGTTTTTGACAAAGAAAAAAAACCATAGAGTGCCTTGGAAATGAAACTAAAGTTATGAAAATTTGTGTCAAGATACAGATTGTGATGCTTGAAAAATTTTTGAGATTGACTGAAAAATGCGTATTCTACAGGGGTGGTTCCATTTTAAATGGGTCACACTGTATATATATATATATATATATATATATATATATATATATATATATATATATATATATATATATATATAAGAAGGGCTCCAAGGCGCGAACATTTTATTCAAACACTTATGCCATTTTTCATGAAAACCATGGTCTGAATAATAAGGACTAATTAACAAATGCCTAACTTGTTGAAAACAATACTTATTTTTTTTAACGGGACCTTGTTCTCTCGAGTGTGAGAAATACACCATGATTCATTGTAATTTTCAAATCCATATTTAATACTATAAAAAAAATATTTTATATGGTGTACTCTCTTCAGAGACGGCTCGCGCATGCCGTAGCGGTCGCCCGAAGACCTATTTTCAGCGTTGAATTAAAATTATAAACAATGGAGATAGAATTCCGGGAGTCGAAACTTTTTTATTGAAAATTTTATAATGGTCATTTTCAACCAATCAGATGCTTTATTTCGACATTGTGTCTATGTTAACCACCAAATTTTCTGAAAATTTTTCATCCACATTAGCATGTAGACGTAAAATTAATAAGTGGAAATTTCCCGGCACATGACAGCTATCAAATAATTAGACAAAAATAATATTGAAATAATTGTGACAATATTTTTTATTTACTCACTTTATAAGTTGGAAATATTACAACAATTTATCAAGGTGTACATTCTATAATATCATTAATTAATTTTAAATTCTCCGAAAATTCCACTTCTACCTCCTCTTTCCTAAGTGGTGAATAAAACACAGAACCGGTGTTTTTTCAACACTATGCCTATGTTTCATAGAATAAGAATAATACTGAGACACCAGTTTATTTTTTTGAGTATTAGATTTGTGTCCAAAAGAAGGCACAATATCACGCAGAATGTTGCCAATCTCATTAAATAAGTTTTCTTGCTCAGGATTTAATCCAGATTCTTCAACTAGGTATGTTAGTTTAAAATATAAACAGGATGTTCATAAAATCAGATGTGGAATCATCTGCGACTGAAAGATAAACTTTAGTCACTATCTTCCATCGTCAAGATAACCTCTTGTGGGGTATTCATGTTGAAAAGGGAAACATTCTCAATTGAATATTGATAGAAAGATTTTTCTTTGAATTGAAAAATCCACGATTAAAATGAAGTTATTTTTTGTGAATGTCTAACAGAAAACAACTACTTCCCCGGCTAAAGCCACGCTGGACATTGAACTACTTCTGATAGATATTCTGAAAAAGCCCTAACTCAAAAGAAAAAATCTGAAGCTGAAAATTTGCATTTTCATTCAGATAGTTATTTGATTTTCTATTCCAGGCTTAATTAAGAACTCATGAAGATGAATGAGGCAAAGAAGAATGTTTTCCAAAAGAGAGTACTCACCAGGAATCATTCGTAACATTGACGCAGGAGAGACATCGCATTCACTAGGTCTTCAATACATTTTTGTCGACGAAAATCTATTTCACGCTTCCACGATCATCAGGAAGACCGGAAGAAATGGGAAACACATTTTCAAGAAGCAATCTCACTTTGCAAAGATGGAAAAGTTAGAATCATTTCTTTTGGAGAGACACTTTGAAATTAGTGTTTTCTGACATTAAAACCTGTCATGGGGTATGATAGATTGATTTGTTTAAAATATAAACAGGATGTTCTTAAAATCAGATGTGGAATCTTCTGCGACTGAACGATAAATTTTAGTCACTATCTTCCATCGTCAAGATAACCTCTTGGGGGTATTCATGTTGAAAAGGAAACATTCCCCAATTGAATATTGATAGAAAGTTTTTTCTTTGAATTGAAAAATCCACGATTAAAATAAATTTAATTTTTTGTGAATGTCTAACAGAAAACAACACTTCCCGGCAAAAAGCCACGCTGGAATTGAACTACTTCTGAAGATATTCTGAAAGCCCCAACTCAAAGAAAAAAATCTGAAGCTAAAAATTTGCATTTTCATTAGTTATTTGTTTTCTATTCCAGGCTTAATTAAGAACTCATAAAGATGAATGGGAAAAGAAGAATGTTTTCCAAAGAGAGTACTCACCAGAAATCATTCGTAACATTGACCAGGGAGAGACATCGCTTCATAGGTCTTCAATACATTTTTGTCGACGAAAACCCTATTTCCGCTTCCACGATCATCAGGAAGACCGGAAAAATGGGAACACATTTTAAAGAAGCAATCTCACTTTGCAAAGATGGAAAAAGTTAGAATCATGTTTTTTGGAGCGACACTTTGAAATTAGTGTTTTCTGACATTAAAACCTGTCATGGGGTATGATAGATTGATTTGTTTAAAATATAAACAGGATGTTCGTAAAATCAGATGTGGAATCATCTGCGACTGAAAGATAAACTTAGTCACTATCTTCCATCGTCAAGATAACCTCTTGTGGTATTCATGTTGAAAAGGAAACATTCTCAATTGAATATTGATAGAAAGATTTTTCTTTGAATTGAAAAATCCACGATTAAAATGAAGTTTTTTTTGTGAATGTCTAACAGAAAACAACACTTCCCAGCTAAAGCCACGCTGGACATTGAACTACTTCTGATAGATATTCTGAAAAGCCCTAACTCAAAAGAAAAAATCTGAGCTGAAAATTTGCATTTTCATTCAGATAGTTATTTGATTTTCTATTCCAGGCTTAATTAAGAACTCATAAAGATGAATGAGGCAAGAAGAATGTTTTCCAAAGAGAGTACTCACCAGAAATCATTCGTAACATTGACCTAGGAGAGACATCGCATTCACTAGGTCTTCAATACATTTTGTCGACGAAAATCTATTTCACGCTTCACGATCATCAGGAAGACCGGAAGAAATGGAAACACATTTTCAAGAAGCAATCTCCTTTGCAAAGATGGAAAAAAGTTAGAATCATTTCTTTGGAGAACACTTTGAAATTAGTGTTTTCTGACATTAAAACCTGTCATGGGGTATGATAGATTGATTTGTTTAAAATATAAACAGGATGTTCATAAAATCAGATGTGGAATCATCTGCGACTGAAAGATAAACTTAGTCACTATCTTCATCGTCAAGATAACCTCTTTGGAGTATTCATGTTGAAAAGGAAACATTCTCAATTGAATATTGATAGAAGATTTTTCTTTGATTGAAAATCCACGATTAAATGAAGTTATTTTTTGTGAATGTCAACGAAAAAACCCTTTTCCCTCTAACCGCTGGACATTGAACTACTTCAAATATTCTGAAACCTAACTCAAAGAAAATCTGAAGCTGAAATTTGCATTTCATTCAGATGTATTTGTTTTTTTTTTTTTTTTTTTTTTTTTTTTTCCCCCCCCCCCCCCCCCCCCCCTCACTTTGCAAGATGGAAAAAGTAGTCATTTCTTTGGAGAACACTTTGAATAGTGTTTTGACATTAAACTGTCATTTGATAGATTGATTTGAAATAAACGGATGTTCATAAATCAGATGTGGATCATCTGCGACTGAAGATAAATTTATTTTCATCGTCAAGATCTCTTGGGGGTATTCATGTTGAAAGGAAACATTTTTAATGATAGAAGATTTTTCTTTGAATTAAAATCACGATTAAAATGAGTATTTTTGTGATTAACGAAACAACACTTCCCGCTAAACACGCGGGAAATTTGAACTCTTCTGAAGCAAAAGCCCAACTCAAAGAAAAATCAGTGAAAATTTGCATTTCATTCAGATAGTTATTGTTTTCATTCAGGCTTATAGAACTCATAATGAATGAGCAAAGGAATGTTTTCAAAATACTCACCAGAAATCATTCGTAACATTGCCGGAGCATGCATTCACTGGTCTTAAACATTTTTGACGAAATCTATTTCACGTTTCCCCGATCATCAGAAGCCCGGGAAAAGGGAAAT
>JAFIRS010006969.1:0-29737 GCA_018342105.1 Gonioctena quinquepunctata | reverse complement strand
ATATATATATATATATATATATATATATAATATATATATATATATATATAAAACCGAATTACTATTTTGCTTCCATATCATAACACATCACATTACATTTTGCGTCCATGACTATTTCTTGTATATCAGACCAAAATTGTTTGTCTAATATCTACCTATCGGGGGAATATAAAAAAAGGTTTTTTACAGATTTCTGTTTGTCTTTTTTCATGCTTCTGCAGAATAGTTTTGTTTTTAAAAATTTTTAAAAAGGATGTCAGTAAGGGCAAAATTGGGGGAAAAATAGTGTGCTTAAAAAAAGGGGAAAATATACATTTTTTACTTTCTTGGTTCCATAAAGGGCGCTAGTGAATATCGCAATGAATTTTGGGTTTTTCCCTCCGCAAAATTTTTTCGCTAGATTTCATTCGGAATTTTTTTTCCAAAATTATAAAAATATTTATGAAAATAATATTTAACATTAATTTGCGAAATGGGCCCAAATGGGCATTTCACGACACGCCCTTCTCCAAAACAGCAAAAAAATGTCCCAACCATATTAAATCACCCCCCTTAAAAAGGGCTTTTTTTTTTTCACTTTTTTTCAACGGCACCCCATACATCTTATATGGCACTTTGCCCGAATCCCCGGGGGGTTTACAAAATGGTCCCTATCCTAATTGGGTAAAATTTTAAAAAAACCTACTCAACATGGGCCCCTAAGCCCAAAATAAAATTTAAAATTTTTTTTCGGTAACATAAAACCGAACAGATGAGGATACTTTTCTTTGTGGACAACCCCCAAAAAAGGTGACAATTATGGGAATTCAGCCGTTGGCCATCTGTGCCGGAAAAACGTTTTCCATTTTCCGGGAAAAAAGTTTGGATCCCTACCGGGAAAAAGGTTTTTAAAAAGAACGATAGAAAGAAAAAAGGTGGATTAAAGAATAAAGAAATTAAAATCGAATAAAGAAATTAAAAAAACGAACATAAAGAGCGAAAAAAGTACGGGAAAGAAAAAAACGAACGGGAAAGATACGATACGATAGATTACAAAACGATACAACAACGATTTACGATTTCGATCGATTACGATACGATTACGATACGAAATTAAAAGATACGGGTTTTAAAAAGATTACGATACGAAAACATACGTTTTGATAGATTTCATACATTGATACGATTTTTAAAAAAAAACCGAAAGAAACTTTGTTTCATCATTGGGGTCAGATAATCTTCAAGAAAAAAATATATATATATATATATAATATATATATATCGTAGTACTATTTTGCTTCCATATCATAACACATCACATTTTCATTTTGCGTCCATGACTATTTGCTTCCAAAAAAAACGCAAAATTGTTTGTCTTTTAAAAACTACCTATCTGAGGGGAAAATAATAAAAAAGGTCGTTCCCGGATTTCTGTTTGTCTTTTGTTCATGCTCCTGCAGAATAGTTTTGTTTTCTTTATAAATATTAGAGATGTCAGTAATGGCCAAATTATGGGGCGCAAAATAGTGTGCTTCATAAGAAAATATGTATTCACTTTCATATAGTTCCATCAGGGCGCTGGTGAATATACGCAATGAATGTTGGTTTCACTCCGCACCAATATTTTGCGCTTCGTTTCATTCGAACTTTTTCCGAATTGTACAAAGTATATTTTGCAATAATATTTAACATTAATTTGCTGGAAATAGGCCAAATGCGGCATTTCACGACACGACCTCAAAAGCACGCTTAACAAATCTTACTTATGTATTAATCACCTTGAAAGAGCTTATTTTTTTTTACTTTATTTCAACAGCATCATGCATCTTATATGGCATGTGCCCAGATACCCCAGGGTTGACGGTAGTGGTCCCTATCCTGGTGGGTATAATGTTAACTTAAAACTACTCGAACATGGCTCTAAGCCCAAATAAAATTTCAAATTTTTTCGGGTAACATGAACCGAACAGATGGGATACTTCTCTTTGTGGATAATCCCTAAAAGAGTGACAATATATGGCAGATTCTAGCCGTTGTATCTGTTTACTTGGAAATATAGCCTATTGCCATCCATGCCACTATTCCATCCACCATGTTATTTCCACTGCATTGTGTCTGCCTCTTTCCATCTCTTTCTTGCTCCTGCCTCCTCTCCACATGCCATGCCTCTCCACTGGCTGCGGCTGTGTGTCTGTCCTTGTCCATCCATTGTCTGTCCATTATCCATCCATTATCCATTATCCATTCCCCATTGTCCATTCCTTTCTATTCCTCCATTATATCAAACTCTTCTCCTTCTCTCTCTCTCTCTCCTTATTTCATCCACCTTCCATATACTCCATTATTTCCTCTCTTTCATTCTATTTATCTTTATTCCTTACAAGCTCATTTTATTTCTTTTCATATCCATATACCATTTTCCTTTCTTCTCCTGCACCTGCATTCCATTCTCTATGTTAATTTCCATTCCATTCATTTCCATTCTATTTCCTGTTCCATCTCTTCACTGTCCATTCCTTCCTTCCTTTATTTTCTTTCATCTTTCCTATATCTACCTTCCACTATTCCACCTCCATCTCTAAAGTGCTGTGTGTCCATTCCTCTTTTCCTTTCCCTCCATTTCTGCTCACTTCCATCTCCATTTCTGTTTCGTCAGGGCTCCACCTCTTTTCCTGTCTCTTCACCATTATACATCTATTTTCTACTATTTACCATCCATATATTCCATCCATACTCAAGGCATATTTCCTGGGCTGTCATTTCCTTTCATTAAATATCTTTATATGCATCTCTTTCTTTCATGCTCTTTCTGTCTCTTATGTTTCCTCTTTTCTTCTTTATGCTGCTCTTTATATTTCATGTGCTATGCTGTATATGCTGTGTTTGTGTGTGTTTGTGGCTGTGTTTATGTTTATGTGTGTGTGGCTGTGTGTGTGTGTGTGTGTTTGTGTGTGTGTGTGTGTGTGTGTCTGTGTGTCATGTGTGTGTGTGTGTGTGTGTGTGTGTGTGTGTGTGTGTGTGTGTGTCTGTCTGTCTTCTCTCTCTCTTCTCTCTGATGTGTCTGTGTGTGTCCCAGTGTGTGTCAGTGTGTGTCTGTGTGTGTGTGTGTGTGTGTCTGTCTGTCTGATCTGATGTCTGTGTGTCTGATCTGATGTCTGATTACAATGCAATTGGCTCAAGGCAAGCTTTGTTCTCATCAGTGTGTCAGATAATCTTCGACAGATTATATATGTGGCATGTATGTATGTATGTATATGTATATGTATATGTGTCAGTGGTGCTATTTTTGGCTTCCATCATGACACGTCACGTCGTTTTGCGTCCGTGACTGTGTTGGCTGATTGTGTCAGTGTAAGATTGATTTGATAATGTCTACCTATCTGTGGGGATAATACAAAGGGGTCGTTTACAGTTTCTGTTTTGTCTTTTGTTCGTGCTTCTGGAATGGTTTGTTTTCTTTATAAATGATAGGATGTCAGTGTGGCAGGGGTGTGGGGCATAAAGATAGTGTGCTTCATAGAAGATATACATGTTGCTTTGTATAATTCCATCAGAACAGTGAATATGCACTGTGGATATTGGTTTTCACTCCATGTGTTAGCTAGATTTCATTCGAACTTTTTCCAGATTATACAAAATATATTTTATGAAAATAATATTTAACATTAATTTGCTGAAATAGGCCAAATGCTGCATTTTCATGCGACCCCTCAAAGAAGCACAGCAACAAATTAGTACCAGCCATATTCATCACCAACATGTGAAGGAGCATTTTTCACTTTATTTCAACAGCATCATGCATCTTATGGCACTTCATGCCAGATACCCCAACAGGGTTGACAATGGTGGTCCTATCTAATTGGGTCTCAATGTTAACCAAAACCTACTCAGACATGTGGCTCTATGCCCAAGAATAAAATTTCAGATTTTTCAGTGTATGAACCGAACAGATGAGGATTCTTCTCATGGACAATCCCCTGAAGAGTGTGTGAATTCCACCCGTTGGCCATCTGTTGCTAGAAATATAGCTGTTTATTAAATCAGTAGCCAGGAATAGAAGCTGTTCGGCCATCCGTAGCATGGAAAATAGTTGTTTTCAAGAGAAAACAGACGATAGAAGGAAAAAACTTAGGTGGTATCAACGAAACGTAACGAAATGTAATAACGAGCGTAAACGAACATAACAAAACGTAGCGTAACGTAACGTAACGTGGCGTGACATGGCAATCTTGATAGCGTGGCGTAACGTAACGTGGCAGTAACGTAACGTAACGTAACATGTGTAATAACGTAACGTAACATCAAAGAAGCAATGTAACGTAACGCGTAACGTAACGTAACGTAACGTAACGTAGCGAGCAAAGCGAAAGCGAAACAGGCGCTCAAGCATAGCGGGCGATACGATCACGATGCGATGATACGATTACGAAACGAAACGAGAGCAAGAGCTATTTTCTCATCATTTGGTAGTCGGATAATCTTCAACAGAAATATATATATATATATATATATATATCCGTGGTACTTTTTGCTTCCATATCGTAACACATCATCAATTACATTTTGCGTCCATGATTGGGTATAATGTTAACAAAACTACTCGAACATGTGGCTCTAAGCCCAAAATAAAATTTCAAATTTTTCAGTTAACATGAACCGAACAGATGGGATACTTCTCTTTGTGGACAATCCCCAAAAAGAGAGACAATATATGGCAAAAATCCGTTGGCCAATCCGTAGATATGAATATAGCTGTTTGGCCACCCAGTAGCCAGAATATAGCTGTTCGGCCATCCGTAGCCGGAAATATAGTTGTTTTAAGAAAACGAAAGATAGAAAGAAAAAACTCAGGTGAGTATTAACGAAACGTAACGAAATGTAACTAAAGCGAAACGTAACGAAGCGTAACAAAACGTAACATAACGTAACGTAACGTAACGTAACGAAACGAAACGATACGCACGGAACAGACCCGGAACGATACGATACGATCTGAAACTTTTTCTCATCATTGTGTCAGATAATCTTCAACGAAATATATATATATATATATATATATATATATATATATATATATATATATATATATATATATATATATATATATATATATATATATATATAAGAGATGTACACGGTCTTTTGTGAATCCCGTGAAGCATATAAAGCGAGTCCTGGGTTTAGCCGGAGTAACTTTGTTAGTCGATATCAGACTTTAAAAAGTATCACCTGTATCTCTTCACTGGGTGATCAGAATTGAATGCGGGTCTTTTCCCCCACGTTTTAGATCGGGACACACAATATACCATTTCCATAACCAACATACAGCGATATAGGTTCTTTGGTTCGAACTGTAGGGGGCGCTTTCCGTATATAGGGATATACACTGCAGAATTATATACTTCTTTGTAGAGCCCACAAACTTTTGTAGCGTTGTGTAGCCCTAAATTTGGCAAAATCGCAATTGCTGCCTTCATGAATGTAATATATATGAATTGCTGGATCCGTGATCTGTCCTAGCGCAGAGGTAGTTCATAATTCATAATAAAAATATTTATCGTAAATTTTTCAGATTAGGAATAGCTACAATATTTGAAGATATATTTAACAATTCTTTTCAAAAAGGGAATTTTGTGCGATCAGTCCATCTACATAAAGGATGGTTAGAAAAAGTACAAAATAACCAATATTGGTTTGAAAGCCTCATTCTTCAGTTTTCATCGTAAATTTAATTTTTCTGCATCAAACGATAAAAATACATTTACAGTGATGTAGACCATATAGGGAGAAGGTCTACCAAGAATATTAGGAAAAATATAATTCCCAACTGAGGAGCGATATAATGATCTCAACCAGCGTGAAGATTGTATTGTGGCACTATTTTTCACACAGCGAACGACAGCTCTTCGTCTGGTGGCAAATGGGTCGTGGTTCAACGTATACTTAGTCAAAATTTGATAATCATTAGAAAATGGGAAAATTTAGCGCCACTAAATTTTTTATGTTACGGGAAATTTAGAAACCAAAATCATATATCGGAGACAAAACCTAATGAAATAAAAATCGATTACCCCATTGATAGTTTAATGCAAAAAAAACATGTGTTTATATCTACAATTATGTACAAAGAAAATTATGTTCTTCAGGAACGAATGTTCAATTATATTCTCAGGAACGATGATCAATTATAATAATGAAAAATGTGTTGAAAAAGTAAACTGTCATAAAAAATTACATGGTATGGATAGATACCTATAGTTCTTTCCACTTACAAAAGGGTTGATCTTTCAGTCTTCAACGGTATTCAACTGTTGATTTCTTTCCTGTTGGAGGATTGATTAGCTTCTCTGTCTAGGACATACAGGGAAACACCTGACAGCAAAACAGGACTATACTTTGGAACTCTCTGGACGGCGGACAGACAAACGATGATAAGAAACGGAAAACAGAATGGAACCAAAAATGTATCCAAAGATCTCGGTTGTTGCTTAACAACTGGTGGTCATGGGAAACGTCAGCACCATAAACACCAAAGAAACCAAGGAAACCAAGGAAACCAAGGACCCTGTTGAATAGGATTACTTATTACCCATTCACACACGTGTTGAATTACAAGAAAAAAATAGTACAAAATGGCCAGTCTTTGAATCAAAACTGTCGGAAAAGAATACATACCATCTTAATTATCAGTGGGTAAACCAAATCGCAAACATGGAAATGCCCCATTAAAATCATTTGCGACATTTCGTCAATTCAAAAGCGGACTTTCTCTCATGACGGTCGGTGGCGAAAAGGAATGATTTTAGTGTGGATTCATGCACACAAAATAACAATTATCAAATAAGAAATCAAATAACAATTATCAATTAACAAAATTAAAATGTAGCATTCATGCAGTCGAAATAACAATTAAGAAATAAAAAAGTAAGCATGCGACAAACGGAGAATCCGATGCATTTAAATTGGGTAATCCTACTTTTCGAAATTCCATGTCCCTCGATAATAAAAAATAAGTGAAAATTCAAAATGTCCCAAAAAACTATATGAAACAAAACAATAACTCAAATATTAGAAAAAGTGAAGGTTATTTTCATCACGGGTTTGACCAATCGCGGTCATCTGCCTACTAGTTCCTTAAAATAATGTAAAAAGATAAAAATTGATCAACTTCTACATGTTATTTCTTAAATGATAATTGTTATTTGTCTGCATGAACATAGTCATTGAAAACTATAGAGTTCAACTTATATTGCTAAATGTTATTTTATTTGTTATTTGATAATTGTTATTTTGTGCTGCATGAATCCACACTTAATCTGAAAACTTTTTCTACCCCAAAAAAATCGGCACAGAAACGTACTTGAAAGAACTTCAAATCTGGACTCGATATTTCTCTCTCTATCTTTCATACTGAATGTTGGAACATTGGACGGATGATGCATATCACCGTACAATCGGGCGACAACCAAGGGTCATAAACAAATGAGAGATTTGAAATCAATAAAAGAAAATGACGTATCTCCTTTTGATGCACTGGATAGTATATCTGCAAGGTCGATAAAGCTGATTGTTGACAGAACTGAAAGACAAACCCTCCATACAACATAATTAACAAACTACAAGTTCTGAAAACAAAATAAATACTGACAATGTCACGGCAATAGTAATATATACAAATCTAGAGAAAATAAAAAAATAACAGGTAGGTGAATACAACATCATTTCTGTTACTATTCGGTAAGTATACAGTGAGTCAGATATAACTAAGACATTTTCCCTTTTATGTTCAGGACTGACCTAAATGGAATTATTGTTCAGTTCAGGATTATGAGACATTTTCGTACACTTGTGCATTCTCCAAAAAAAATATAGACTTTGATGGCAAACAGTAATCGCTGAACAAACAGGTGATAATAAACCATATTAGATACTGTGCTATGCAAATATAAAATCAAACAAATAGCATGTATTTTACCATCAGAATAAAATAATGCTATAGTATATCGGAATTCTTAACAATTATTTGAGGCAAAGGCACTTTCTACACGCTTTATATTAGCTTCACTTGTATGTTTGTAACCGTATGTTTGTTTGTAACCGACTCCTTTGGGCGCGATTTTTGGCAGGTGTACATAATTCCGGTGACAATGCATTGAGAAATTTTTGTTTGGAGAAAAACAAAATGGCGGCCCCAATATGGCGTACGAGTTTTGTCAAAACTGAAAAATTCAAGATGTCGGATCCAAAATGGTGGACGAGTTTTATTTGTATGATTTTATAAAATTGAAAAACTCTAGATGGCGGCTACAAAATGGTGGACGAGTTTTGTGATTATGGTCCAATTCTATTCAAAATTGGTATGTGGGGGTTTTTGGGGTCGGAATCTTTGATTATTTTGTCAAAATTGAAGGATTCAAGATGGCGGACCCAAAATGGCGGACGAGTTTTGATTATGGTCGATTCTATTCAAAATCGGAGAATGATAGTTAAAAAAATGAAATAATAATAGTTTGAAGAACTAAAAAACCCGCTATAATAGAAAACAAAACTAAAGAGTTGAAAATAAATAATAGTTTAAAAACTAAAGAACACGCTTCAATAGAAAACTAAACTAAAAAGTAGAAAATAATTTTAAATGAGTTTGAAATAAGAATACAGTGATTAACAACAAATTTATTTCATCGTAAAAAAGCGTGGGGTGCTTTTCAAGATATTTTCATAATGATTCTACTTTTACCAATATCTGTCCATGAAATATTAACAACAATTGACATCAAGCACCCCACGCTTTTTTACGATGAAATAAATTTGTTGTTAATCACTGTATCATTATTTCAAACTCATTTAAAATTATTTTCTACTTTTTAGTTTAGTTTTCCATTAAAGCGTGTTCTTTAGTTTTTAAACTATTATTTATTTATTGACTTTCTTGAAATGCAATTTTGCGGTCTTTTGAAGTTAAAATTTATAGAACTTCTCATGTTTTTCTTCAATAAATCCACTCACTTTAATTGATAAAAAGGGGCAAGGACAGAAGAGTTCACCTATACAAATTAGGTTGAACTACCTGAAATCATCATATTAAATTCAAGCCCAGATGAGTCTGTTGAGGAAAGAGATTTTGCATTGTACACAGGGAATAATCTCATCAGTTCTTAATTGCGGAAAAATACATACACATGAAGTTCCGGTTCATTAATTTATTTTTTCAATCTTAGAAAGCTGCAACATCGACAATATTGAAGTAATAACTCTACAATATGCATCTTTCTGTTGGTAATTCAAAGATCTGGTTGAATGTTCAGTGGTTCAGAATTATTTGTTCTCTACAAAATCTGGTTTTGTAATGCTTTGTAATTGCTTGAAATATTAATATCGGGAGGGTGCTTAGAGATCGATTGTGAATAAATGACAAAGAAATAAAATACAAGTAGTATATATTTCGTTCAATTGAATTAAAATTTGCAGAAATATATGATGGAAAAAAATATCTCGGAAAAGCTAGTTTCAGGAACAACTAGAGATAACGAAATGAAGCTCCTCAGGAAAGTAGGCAATTGTTTTTTTTGTGCATGTTTCTCGAACCAAACAAAAACTGAATTATTCGCTGATGAGTACTCAATATTTTTTTGGGGTATTCTAATCACATGAAACCATTAATTTACTTGGCATAAAAACAAAAAAAATTATATTTTCACAATTATTATTTCCATGGAAAACTGTCTAGATCAATCAACGGCAAATTTTATGTGAGCAGCAGTTCGTAGAGTGATATTTTTTTCTTCTATCAAAAAATTATATTAATGAAATATTGAACGAAATGTATTATCCACTTTTTTGGACTCATTCTTGGAGTATATAAAAAAAAAATTAGCACAGATAATCTTCGAACAAAAATCTTATATGAAATGAGTTTTCCAGTTAAATGAAATGATTTTTTTATCATATACTTCTTCAAGAATAATGTTTGATGCGATATTAGACACTAATGGAAATGGTAATTTTTGGTGGTGGCACTTTCTTCTTGCAAATTTAGATTGTGTAAATATTGTTTTTCTCATTATTGCACACACAGTGAAAAACTTATTTATATTTATGATTTTTGAACCCGTAAAATGAGGGAGTCACCTGAATAAAAAACACATTTATTGAATTTAACATTATAAAAACAATTCAGAATGAAATAAAATATTGATTCGTTTGAAAATATGAACAGGATGTTTATAAAATCAAATGTTGAATCATCTGCGACTGAAAGAGAAACTTGAGTCACTATCTTCCATCGTTCAAGATAACCTCTTGTGAGGAATTCATGTTGAAAAGGGATATATTTTCAATTGAATATTCAATAGAAAGATTTTTCTGTGAATAAAAAAATCCACGATAAAAATTAAGTTATGTTTTGTGAACGACTAACAGAAAACAACTACTTCCAAGGCTAAAGCCACACTGGACATTGAACTACATCTGATAGATATTCTGAAAATACTCAATACTAACTCAAAAGAAAAAATCTGAAATTGAAAATTTGCTTTTTCGTTGAGATTATTATTTGATTTTCTATTCCAGTCTTGATTAGGAACTCATAGAGATGAATGAGGCGAAGAAGAATGTTTTCCAAAAGAGAGTACTCACCAAAAATCATTTGTAACATTGACGCAAGAGAGGCATTGCATTCACTAGATCTTCAATACATTTTTGTCGACGAAAATCTATTTCACGCTTCCACGAGAATCAGGAAGACCGGAAGAAATGGTAAACACATTTTTAGAAGCAATCCCACTTTGCAAAGATGGGAAGTTAGGAACATTTCTTTCGGAGAGGCACTTTGAAATCAGTGTTTTTCGACATCAAAACTTGTCATGGGGTATGATAGATTGATTTGTTGGAAAATATGAACAGGATGTTCATAAAATTAGATGTGGAATTATCTGCGACTCAAAGATAAACTTTAGTCACTATCTTCCATCGTTCAAGATAACCTCTTGTGGGGTACTCATGTTGAAAAAGGAAACACTCTCAAATGAATATTGAATGGAAATATTTTTCTGTTAATAGAAAATTCCACGATAAAAATTAAGTTATTTTTTGTGAATGTCTAACAGAGAACAACTACTTCACCGACTGAAACAACGTTGGCATTGGACTACACATAGATATTCTAGAAAAACTCTCAAAAGAAAAATATCTGAAATTTAAAATTTGCTTTTTTATTCAGATAGTTATTTGATTTTCTATTCCAGTCTTAATTGAGAACTCATATAGATGAATGAGGCAAAGGATGTTTTTCAAAAGAGAGTTCTCACCAGAAATCATTTGTAGCATTGATGCAAGAGAGGCATCGCATTCACTATAGGTCTTCAATACATTTTTATTGACGAAAATTTATTTCACGCTTCCATGATCATCAGGAAGACCGGAAGAAATGGGAAACACATTTTTTAGAAGCAATCTCACATTTAAACCTGGCATGGGGTAATAATATTGATTTGCTTGAAAATATGAACAGGATGTTCATAAAATCATGTGGAATCATCTGCGACTGAAAAATTAACTTTAGTCACTATCTTCAATGCAAGAGCTGATGATATATTTTTCCGAATTATCTGAGCAATATGCAGACTTATGTAAAGGAGTGAAGGATAGGTATATAGGGGTGTACCCTTGTTGAACATGCAAGTTAAAATGCCCTGTTCACCTAGTCTGATCAATATTCAATTAATTCTCGTTTTATCGAGGGTAATATCATATGTGCTAGGGGTTTTGTAGCTAATTTTTTTTTTGAAATTTTCGAGAAAGCATTTTGACTGTAAATTTTACTGACTGCGATTCAGTCTTATTATCTACTCGCAAATTGCACGAGTTAAATTTCCTAGAGGCAAAATGCTTGAGGAAAAATCTCAGAGATTTTACGATAAAATCCTCTAGCACGAATTATATTTGATGAGAATATTTCCCAAATAACATTTGCAACTGAATAAAATTATCAGAATTCATGTTATATTTGAATTTTCAACGGGGAAAATTACAACAATTCTTCTCGTTCCAAACTTGAAGGAATTGTGTGTCCGTTTCTGAATGCCTTGACCTTTGACTAATGTGGCCATTCCATAGTTATCTTTGGTCAATCTATCTTTCCAACAATTAATTCATTCACCTATTTTTAGTTTCGTAAATAAAAACATATTTTCTCAAAGAACTGCTGTGCTTTTCGTTCATTTTCATTGCATACTTGGGAGTGTTCATTTGTAACGAATCCAATTTTTATGATCCTAACTTGAAAAGTAACGAAACAACCATATACATTTTCAACCCCCTATATCACCCCTTTAGGGGTTAAATTTCGGAAAACACTGAAACACGTATTTATGTATTTGTAACAAAGACATATAATTATAATTTTTATTCATATTGGTGTCCCTTTCTCGTAGCGTTCTGCCTCTGTTATGAGCATCTTGTCTGTGCTAGCTTTTCATATTTGTACTGGATATGGAAGAGAGTATCTTCTTCTGTCTGGCAGAACCTGCAAGTGGTTTTTCCTGCCAGACCCATTTTGCTCATGTTTATTGAGCTTGAAGTGCCCTCGTAGCAGACGTACTACCATTTTAACAGACTTGCGTATGATAACGAACGCTCGCTGATACGTGAGAAGCGTTCGTATACACAAAAACCTCAATCTGTCATAGGTATTTGATTATGCGGCATCGCATAGGAGCCCTCCCATAAAAGAAGCCACTGATTATGCTATAAATGACCCCACCCGTTATAAGCATCCCAGGCACTCACGTGAGTGGATATCTACTTATCCAGGCCAAGTTTATTGCTTGTAGCTCTCTCAGAATTTTGATTTCAAATTTCAACCACTTCTCAGTCACTTTTTGGAGAAAAACCGTCAAGATGTCAATTTGGTATTTGCTAAATTGACGTCTTTCAACGAAGGTGTGTGCCCACTCGACAATGATAATGAAAGAGATCCAAAGACTATTTGTATTTCCTTAGTAGGTCTGCCGTGAGCTTAAGCGATGGTCTCTCAAAGAACCTTTTTGCCTGGCTCTGGAGTTTCGCCTTACCAGCTTTGATCATGTTTTTCTACCGATTTTCATGGCTTTCTCGACTGCACCTTTTTGCCATTCCGCAAAGAAGTTCTGAACCCTTGATACTTGTCGATAGTTTGTCGGCTTTTTAGTTCCCTTATCTACTCTGTGCTCTGATATCGTTTCTTCTTTGGCTAGTTCGTTGATGGCACAGACGGAGTCCCAGACGAGATGACTTGCTTGGCATTTTGTGCTTTGAGTAGTGCCCGACTGTCGGAGAAGATGACAATTTGACTGATTTATTGCTGCGACCTGTTCAAATACTTTTGTGTCTTTTGATAGGCTCACCGGGATCGTTTTCCATTGTTTTTGCCCGTATATTTCATTCCGACGTCTTCTCTCGCATTCCTGCAGTCTGAGTACCGGATTGGTTCTGCACTGTTGCATACATACCCCTCCTCCTTCTTACATAATAATACCGATACTATTGATTGCATCATTGAGCATTTCCATAATAGGATTTGCCCTTATTTATTTTTCTAGCCTTTGGTATTTTGCTCGTTGTGATATGCTGATCTTGCTTCCCCTTGTATATATAAACAGAATGACTTCTATCGTTGGAATAATTTTCATGGCCCCTGTGATACTGAGTGTTTGGCCACCACCTATATACCCATAGGCCTGATATGTAGCCACAGGATTAGGAGTCCCCAATTCTTGCTGCACATGCTTTTGCCTATGCTTGATGATATTAATGTTTTGTGTCTTTTGCTAAATGGGCTTTCCACGTTCATCTGCGACAATTTGTGCATTTTGTGTATTCACTGATATATGTTGCCTTTTACACCAACTAACTAGTATCGTCAAGACCTCAAGCTCTTTCTCAATTCACTCCAGACTCGAATTGGAGAATCGACAGTAAAACGGTTGCATTCCTTTAGTTAAATTCCGTAAAGGTTATTGGTGAGTCGATGATCCGAATTTTAGCTAAACCTTGAAGGACTCAAGGACAAAAGTTATTCAAACAAATCTTGCGCTGCGCTATGGAGATGGGTGTTCTGCCTCACAACCTCACTGAGCGTTTCTTTCATTGTTCTGGAGTAGGCCTCTTTGAACGATGTTTGGAGATTAATACAGTCGAATGCTGGTGGTAAGAATCATAAATAAAAATAAATCTGAGGATATTCTTGATGTGAGCACCATCGAGTTCTATGGGACGACGCAAGTGTTCTACATTGCATTGGTTCAAACGAAAGTTCAAAGAGGCCGCCTACATCGAAGCCAATAACGCCTTTAGTCAACCAAGCGTTGAGATCAAGAACGTATGGAAACCCCTGATTGCTCTTTCTGGCGGGCTGCAGAGGCGCGAAACTTCACGCACCACCACACCGCGCGAAATTACACGCACCACTGCACATGGCGGAATTGCACGCATCATTGCGCCGACAGTCATATAAATTGGTAAGTAGCACCTAAACTTGTCGGTATTCACCTGAAGACGATTGCAGATCAAGCATCCGAAACGTCGTGAAAACCTTTTAATACATTAAGACGATGGACGTCCGAAACGATAGTAATATGTGAATCTTGTTGGAACATTTTACTGATGATATAATGTAAAATAAAGATAATATTCAACACAAAAGAGACCAAAGGCAATCGATCAGAGTGTTGCGAAGATAGATAGACAATATGAAGCACCACTTGAAAAAACTAACGGTACTCCTACACAAACTTTCAACCCTCACTTTAACCTTTAGTGTTGAATTTTAAAAAATCCTGAAATTTGTGATTTTTATTCAAAAAGATAAGCTCAAATACCAATTTCCTCGTCTCTTACTTCAAAACTTTCACACCTTTTCTCTACCCCCCCTCTGAGGATGGAATAAGAATACGCAGAGGTTTATATGAAAACCTTCATAATTCTCACATATCTAGTTTCTCCAGATACGAGGGTTTTCCTGATTCAAAATTATATGCAGATATTTCCATATAACCGGGATCACTTTCATTTTCGGTATTACTCGTCTCGCAGCTACTCAGATCGGAAAATTCAACTTCGTCACCTGAACCTGACGAAAAATCCAAATTTTTGTAGCTATCAGGTTCTCTCAAACGATAATCAACCTGATAAAACGAAAAAAAGTATATTCATCAACTTCAAAGCGAGTTGCTTATTATTGCCTTATTTATTTTTTCCTTTTCTGCAAGTCTCCGCAAGCTCACTGATTTGAAATCCCTAATAAATATTTTGAACTGAAAAACGCGGGAGGTAGTAGAGGCAACGCCGCCGGGACACACAAAGGCCGTTTCAATATAGGCAATATACGTTTGGGATTCATAGCGTAGTGAAAGAATAATTGGCTCTACAACGTTTCAAAGGAGTATAATTTTTTTTAAATATTGAGAATTGTTACCCCTCTAAGTGTGCTTCGACGGAACATGATGGAATGATGTCATTGCACGAGAATATACTCTTCGCCCATTCTGAAAAGTACGGGTTCAAGAGCGACCCGTTCATTTGGTGGGCTTCACAAGCTACCGTGTACAACTATATATATACTATACTATTTTGCTTCCATATTATAACACATCACATTACATTTTGCGTCCATGACTATATTGCTTCCGTATATCAGACGCAAAATTGTTTGTGCTAATATCTACCTATCTGAGGAATATAATAAAAAGGTCGTTACAGATTTCTGTTTGTCTTTTGTTCATGCTTCTGCAGAATAGTTTTGTTTCTTCATAAATATTAAGAGATGTCAGTAATGGCAAAATTATGGGGCGCAAAATAGTGTGCTTCATAAAAGAAAATATACATATTTACTTTCATATAATTCCATCAGAGGCGCTAGTGAATATACGCAATGAATATTGGTTTTTCACTCCGCACAATATTTTGCGCTAGATTTCATTCGAACTTTTTTCCGAATTATACAAAATATATTTTATGAAAAATAATATTTAACATTAATTTGCTGAAATAGGCCAAATGCGGCATTTCACGACACGACCCCCTCCAAAAAGCACGCTTAACAAATGTACCAACCATATTCATCACCAACGCCTTAAAAGAGGCTTTTTTTTCACTTTATTTCAACAGCATCATACATCTTATATGGCACTTCATGCCCGAATACCCCAGAGGGTTGACAGTAATTGGTCCCTATCCTAATTGGGTATAATGTTAACTTAAAACTACTCGAACATGTGGCTCTAAGCCCAAAATAAAATTTCAAATTTTTTCAGGTAACATGAACCGAACAGATGAGGATACTTCTCTTTGTGGACAATCCCCCTAAAAGAGTGACAATATATGGCCAGAAATCTAGCCGTTGGCCTTCCGTAGCCGGGAATATAGCTGTTTGGCCATCCGTAGCCAGGAATATAGCTGTTCGGCCATCCGTAGCCGAGTATATAGTTGTTTTTTAAGAAAAACGAACGATAGAAAGAAAAAAACTTAGGTGAGTATTAACGAAACGTAACGAAATGTAACTTAACGAAACGTAACGAAACGTAACATAACGTAACGTGACGTGACGTGACGTGACGTGACGTGACGTGACGTGACGTGACGTGACGTGACGTGACGTAACGTAACGTAACGTAACGTAACGTAACGTAACGTAACGTAACGTAACGTAACGTAACGTAACGTAACGTAACGTAACGTAACGTAACGTAACGTAACGTAACGTAATGAACGAAACGAAACGAAACGGAGCGGAACGATACGATACGATACGATGCGGTGCGATGCGATGCGATGCGATGCGATGCGATGCGATGCGATGCGATGCGATGCGATGCGATGCGATGCGATGCGACGCGACGCGACGCGACGCGAACGATACGATACGATACGATACGATACGATACGATACGATACGATACGATACGATACGATACGATACGATACGATACGATACGATACGATTACGAAACGAAACGCGAAACGAAACTTTTTCTCATCATTGTGTCAGATAATCTTCAACGAATTATATATATATATATATATATATATATATATATATATATATATATATATATATATATATATATATATATCTGTAGTACTATTTTGCTTCCATATCATAACACATCACATTACATTTTGCATCCATGACTATATTGCTTCCGTATATCAGACGCAGAATTGTTTGTGGTAATATCTACCTATCTGAGGAATATAATAAAAAGGTCGTTACAGATTTCTGTTTGTCTTTTGTTCATGCTTCTGCAGAATAGTTTTGTTTCTCTATAAATATTAAGAGATGTCAGTAATGGCAAAATTATGGGGCGCAAAATAGTGTCCTTCATAAAAGAAAATATACATATTTACTTTCATATAATTCCATCAGAGGCGCTAGTGAATATACGCAATGAATATTGGTTTTTCACTCCGCACAATATTTTGCGCTAGATTTCATTCGAACTTTTTTCCGAATTATACAAAATATATTTTATGAAAAATAATATTTAACATTAATTTGCAGAAATAGGCCAAATGCGGCATTTCACGACATGACCCCCTCCAAAAAGCACGCTTAACAAATGTACCAACCATATTCATCACCAACGCCTTAAGAGAGGCTTTTTTTTCACTTCATTCCAACAGCATCATACATCTTATATGGCACTTCATGCCCGAATACCCCAGAGGGTTGACAGTAATTGGTCCCTATCCTAATTGGGTATAATGTTAACTCAAAACTACTCGAACATGTGGCTCTAAGCCCAAAATAAAATTTAAAATTTTTTCAGGTAACATGAACCGAACAGGTGAGGATACTTCTCTTTGTGGACAATCCCCCTAAAAGAGAGACAATATATGGCCAGAAATCTAGCCCTTGGCCATCCGTAGCCAGGAATATAGCTGTTTGGCCATCCGTAGCCAGGAATATAGCTGTTCGGCCATCCGTAGCCGGGAATATAGTTGTTTTTTAAGAAAAACGAACGATAGAAAGAAAAAAACTTAGGTGAGTATTAACGAAACGTAACGAAATGTAACTTAACGAAACGTAACGAAATGTAACAAAACGTAACATAAAACGTAACAACGTAACAACAACGTAACGTAACGTAACGTAACGTAACGTAACGTAACGTAACGTAACGTAACGTAACGTAACGTAACGTAACGTAACGTAACGTAACGTAACGTAACGTAACGTAACGTAACGTAACGTAACGTAACGAAACTAAACGCAAGGAGCGGAACGGAACGATACGATACGATACGATACGATACGATACGATACGATACGATACGATACGATACGATACGATACGATTACGAAACGAAACGCGAAACGAAACTTTTTTCTCATCTTCGTGTCAGATAATCTTCAACGAAATATATATATATATATATATATATATATATATATATATCCGTAGTACTTTTTGCTTCCATATCATAACACATCACATTACATTTTGCGTCCATGACTATATTGCTTCCGTATATCAGACGCAAAATTGTTTGTGCTAATATCTACCTATCTGAGGAATATAATAAAAAGGTCGTTACAGAAAAAAACTTAGGTGAGTATTAACGAAACGTAACGAAATGTAACTTAACGAAACGTAACGAAACATAACAAAACGTAACAAACGTAACGTAACGAAGAACGAAACGCAACGCAACGCAACGGAGCGGAACGATACGATACGATACATACGATACGATACGATACGATACGATAGGATACGATAGGATACGATAGGATACGATAGGATACGATAGGATACGATAGGATACGATAGGATACGATAGATAGATAGATAGATCCTTTATTAGTTCTTTCAAAAGTGCCTTTTCAGGTGTAGAACATGTCAATATAATTAAGATTACACATAACTAGCAAGTTAAAACACATAAAAACACAGATACATTAAATAAGTAAATAGATGTTACAGTAAAGACACAAAGTTATTGATAGATAAAAGACACTCATTATATATAAACAAATGTAATGCTCATCACCACAAATAGGCCGCAATTTGTAAAGCCCACTGAATTAAAAATTAATACAACCACCTTAGATATATCAGAAAACGTAAAATTTCTGGGAATGCAAATTGACGATGTCTTGTGTTGGGACTATCACGTTACGTATATCACCACCAAACTGAAATCGGCATGTTACAGCCTGAAGATTATTGCAAACTATACGAATTATGTCACCATCAAAACTATATATCATGCAACTGTAGAATCTGTAATACGGTATGGTATAATTTTCTATGGGAATAGCAGGGATTCAAACACAGTTTTTACAGTTCAAAAAAGATCTCTAAGAACTCTTTGTAGACTGAAAGTTGGCGAGTCTTGCAGGGGAAAATTCAGAACTAGTAAAATTTTAACCTTCTATGGAATATTCATACAAGAATGTTTATTATTCCTTTTCAAAAACAAATCTCAGTTTGAGTATCTAAAGCCACAGTCTAAATACAGTACAAGGAATACTTTCTACAACTATCCTCAACATAAATTAGCATCCACTGAAAAAAGCGCTCTCTACAACTGCATAAAATTTTACAACAAACTACCTGCTAACATAAGAACGATAGAAACAGAGTCTCTATTCAAGAAAAAAAATTTTATATTACTTCTGGAGATTGAACCATACTCAATCAATGATTATCTTTCTGCCAATTTATGTCAGTAATCTTAAATTTATGTGACGATTGTTTTAGTTAATGTTGCCTTATATTGTCTGTTATATATATTGTGACATTCCTTGAAATAAAATTTATTTATTATTATTATTATTATTATATATATATATAAAAAATTAAAAATTATTTTTGGGTATAATAGAATTATATTTCTGGATATAATCAGGAGAAGAAAGAAAAATAGTGTAACGTAAATAAACTTAACTTGGTTTAACTAATTTATTTAACACTTAATCTACAACTTAATTTATATTACTACGCCACTGTATAGCTCGATGGTATGGGCTCGTTCAGACTGTCTTTTCCCTCTTGAGGGCGGTCTATTTATCTCCGATACAGCATTCTCGATGTTTCGAATTCTTCCAGTTGGCGACGGCATGTTCCAATTGTTTCCAATATTGACCGTTGCATTACGCGGAAAAGGGACTGGATGGTTCTCGAATATCTCCGGGGATGATCTCATCGCTGTCGACGGCAACATGTGAGGCGACAGGTCCGGCCTAGGTTCGTTACATTGCCCCCTTCTTAAAGACATTTCGTCCCGAAATTTCATCCTTGGAGTGTGACGATATCTGCATGACTCCCCATATCTGCACCGTGAAGTTCGATGGAAGTAACACTCCACGGTCTTCATGATCGGTCGTGGAAGAGGGTTACAGCAAACCAAAATCTTGACGCCGCTGGATCTGAATATCGCCTCCAGCATACTTCTTATGACTCTCCAGTCCAACCCATCAATACCACAGGACAATTTTGGAATTGCTAGATCCACCAGATTCTGGTCCACCATAGTATCTCTTAGTTTGGTGAGACTCTTCCAGACATCTTCATAGGACGGTTTATCTTGGGAATGCCTCTTGGTAACTAGGTAGTAGATGTTTCTCTGGCCTTTCTTCAACTGTAGCACCCACCAACTTCTGGATTCTCCTCCCGCAGTGTTTGGAGTTGACCAAATTTCTTGGAGAACACTACGGCGATGCCCCTGGACATTCGAAGATCTTCTGCCACACAGTGCGCTAGTGCGTAGTCAGCAGGCACCTCGAAAGGTCTCGTGACTCCTCTCTAGTAACCCCATGTAGAACTTTCTGCCCGTTTGAATACAAGGACATGAACTTCTCGAACGTCATATCATCCTCCGGTGGCTTGAGGGTGCGAACTTGGTCATGGTTTCCAGCGTAAGGGGCCAACCTGTTGAAATGGACGACCCTTGGTTTCCCTCGGGGTGGCTTATGGATTCGGTACACAAGGTCGTTTATCCTTTTCACGATCTTATCCGGGCCTTCCACGAGTTCCGCAACTTTGGTGATAGTCCACGACGACGTTTGGGGTTGTACAGCCAAACCAGGTCATCAACCTTAAATCCTCCAGCGTCGGCCTTGATGTCATAGGTCTTCTTCATTTTATCGCTGGCACTCTGGATGTTCAACCGGACTCGTTCGTGGATGTCGTCCATTCTCTGCCGAAGTTTGCTGACGTAGTCCTCTCCCGCAGTGTCTTGTCCTGGCGGTATCCCAAACTTCAGGTCACAAGGCAGTCGCAGTTCTCGGCCCATTATAATACTAGCAGGAGTTTGACCGGTGGACTCGTGTACTGCGGATCGATAGGCCATCAGGAACAAATGAAGATACTGGTCCCAGTCTCTTTGATGGTCAGAGACAACCTTGGACAAGTGGCGGTTGATCGTCCTGTTCATCCGTTCCACCATTCCATCGGACTGCGGATGTAGGGCCGTGGTTCTTGTCTTGCGGATGTTCAGCAGTAGACATATTT
Organism: Gonioctena quinquepunctata; assembly: GCA_018342105.1. Taxonomy (NCBI): domain Eukaryota; kingdom Metazoa; phylum Arthropoda; class Insecta; order Coleoptera; family Chrysomelidae; genus Gonioctena; species Gonioctena quinquepunctata. Next base: position 8,264 of record JAFIRS010006969.1, on the reverse strand, counting down.
CTTGGAAAAGGTTGGATTCGAAATTTCTGCCTTGATCCGAGTGCAGCTCCATTGGAATACCGAATCGACATATCCACTCTTTCACCAAGACGTCGGCGACGGTGATGGCTTCCTGGTTGGGCGGGCATAGGCTTCCGCCCACTTACTGAAGTAGTCCATTGCCACAAGGATGTATTTATTCCCGTGGTCGGATACGGGAAACGGGCCGGCGATGTCAATGGCGATTCTCTCGAACGGGCTGCCTACGTTGTACTGACGCATCGGGGCCTTGGGGCGTATTCGAGGTCCATTGCTAGCAGCGCATGCAGCGCACTTCCTGCACCAGTCCTGGACGTCAGCGACAATTGGCCCAGTAAAACCGTTGCCTCACTTTCTGCAGGGTCTTCGTCATCCCAGATGTCCTCCGGCGACTCCATCATGGATTTCCCGCAGCACTTCCTCTCTTCTGTTCCTGGGAACAATTATTTGGCGTCTGTCTTCCCCACCAATATCGGCCTCCAACCACGTTTCAGGATCCCATTGTCCAGAATAAGAGAGTTCCATTGTGCCCAATAGGACTTAACAGCCGGCGAGTAACCTGCGACTTCCTGCCATGATGGTCTTCGATTGCCCTTCTTCCAGCTGACGACTAAGCCAAGGTCGGGTCTCTCTCTGGTCTTTCTGGATCTTGCTGTCATTCCAGTTGTCATCCATTGCCGCGGTTCTACAAAGTGTTGCTTCTTTCTCTTCTGCTCGTCGGCAATGTGAGCAATCATCTGGACATGGTCTTCGCGACAAGGCATCTGCATTCTTATGGCTAGTTCCGGCTCGATGTTCGATCTCGAAATCGAATTCTTGGAGTCTCTCGATCCAACGTGCTACTTGACCCTCAGGATTTTTGAACTGTAAGAGCCATTTGAGAGCTGCATGGTCAGTTCTCAACAGGAATCTTCTTCCATACACGTACTTGTAGAAGTGTTCCACTCCTTTACAACAGCTAACAGCTCTCGCCTGGTGACACAGTAATTGCGCTCTGGTTTGCTGAGCGTCTTGCTGAAATAACCAATGACCTTCTCCTGCCCTCCTGGATCTGAGATAGGACAGCTCCAAGTCCCACGTTGCTGGCGTCCGTATCCAAAATGAACTTCCGTTGGGTAGGGATAGCTCAGAACAGGTGCGTTACTCAACAGCTGCCTTCAGCTTCCTGAACGAGTCTTGGCATTCTTCGGACCACTGGAACTTTGTTTGACCTTCCGTGAGCCTGGTCAGTGGTTTAGCGATGTTTGCGAGACCCAGCACATATCGGCGATAGTATGTGCACAAACCAAGGAAACTTCGAAGTTGGTGAATGTCTTTTGGGATGGGCCAATCCTTAACAGCTTTGATCTTCTGGTCATCCACTGCTACTCCTTCCCCAGAGACAACGTGGCCGAGGTATCGTACTTCTTTTGGAACAGGTGGCATTTCTTAGGGCTCAGCTTCAATCCGGAGTTCCTCAATCGCAGGAATACTTCCTCCAAGTTTTCACGTGGTCCTCGAACGATCTGCCAACCACAATTATGTCGTCGAGATACACTAGACACGTGTTCCATGAGAGTCCCTTCAGTACTGTTTCCATCAATCTTTCGAATGTGGCGGGAGCATTACAGAGCCCGAATGGCATAACGGTGAACTGCCACAATCCTGAGCCGATGGTAAAGCAGTCTTTCTCGATCTTCCTGAGCGAGTTCTACTTGCCAGTATCCACTCTTCAGATCAAGGGTCGAAAATCGTGGAACCAGCCAACGTGTCTAGGGTGTCATCTATTCTCGGGAGAGGGTAACTGTCCTTCTTCGTGACATTATTAAGTTGGCGATAGTCTACACAAAGCGTGTCGATCCATCCTTTTTCTTCACCAGTACGACTGGAGAGGACCAGGGACTGTCAGATGGTTCGATAACTCCTTCTTTTCCCATATCGCTGACTATTTTGTCAGCCTCTTCCTTCTTGGCAAGAGGAAGTCTTCTTGCTGATTGCCGGATCGGTCGGGCACCCCTAGTATCAATCTTGTGCTGGACCACATTAGTTCGACCCCCTTTTCCTTGTCCGGTATCGAAGATGTCTTGGTACTTTTTGACTAAATCTCTTAGTTTGGGCTGTTGAGCTGGTTTTATGTCTTTGGAAGAGATGGCAACTAATTTTTCTAGTTCTGTGGGCAAGTTGTTGGGTTGGCTAATCGTACCTCATACGCCCGGATCACAGATGAAACTGACGAGCAGTGCCCTAAAATTGTTCCTTTCTTTAAGGTCACTGGAAAGTAATTGACATTCATGACCCTTACCGGTACAAATTTTCAGCACGTAACAGGGTTTTCCCTAGGGCAATCCCTCGTCAATTTTCTCATCATGAAGTTTGGGCTCGAACATCATCACGTCTCCACTGCTCGCACTCCCGTCCAGGCGAGCCTCCAGGATGGTTTCAGCCCTCTCAGGTACGCTTATATCTTCAGCCAACAGCACAGGATCAACTCTTCACTTCTCCCATGAAGTACCAGCTCTTCTCCGTTGACGCCGTCTTTGAAATCAATTCAAACCCTCTGGAATTCATGATGTCCATTCCGATGATTGCATCGTCTTCGATGTCGCTACAAGTGCCTGATGTTTCACTTTAGTGCTGCCCAAAATTATTTCAATCGGTAGCTCGCCATATACAGTAGCTGGCTCCCCTGTTGCTGTGCGTAGCTTCAAGTTGTCGGTTCAATTCGTTCCGGTGTTCTGGCAAAGGAAGGTCCGAGAATTGTCCTAGTCGCACCTGTATCTAGCAGCATGGTGCAAGGCTCGTTATTGATGAGACCGTCTACGAAAACACCTCTGTTCTGTCGTTGCAGGATAGCGACATATGCGTTGTTAACCAGGGCTTGCTGGACACAGGCCGACGATTGCCTTCTCGTCGACCTTCTTTAGTTTTCCTGCATCGGAGTCGTGTTTTCGAATGTTGGACATTTGCTACGCACATGTCAATTTTGCCTAATTCCAGCATCTTATCTGTCTTTTCTCAGGGAACACTTCCTTAATCACTTTCCTTATGGCAGCTTCCAAATTAGCAGGCTCCTGTAGTCTTCCTCTATCATTCGGACTTTACTCTGGCTTTTGCAAGATTGTTTCGCTGCCTCGAATTCCAAAGCGCGTGCCAGTGCGTCTACGAGATGTGTTGGACGGGCTAGTGTCAACGCTTGTCTGGTTTCTTGGTCACGGAGTCCATCCAGGAATGCTTGAACCGCTTGTCGCTCCATTACATTTTCTGGTGTGGCTGGATATGCGAGACGAACCAAGCGTGCAATGTCAGTTTCGAATTCTTGTAAGGATTCGCCCGATTTTGGCAGCGATTTTTCAGCTGGGAGTGGTATACGTGTTCCAAATGGGCGTGGCCATATCGTAATTCTAGATGTTTAATCAGCTGATCATAGTCCTCCTGTTCTTGGGCGGTGAGAGTTTGTAGAATATTTGTCGCTTCTCCACGTAATGCAAGTGTCAGTGCTACAGCTCTTTCCCCTGCATTCCATCCGTTTGCTTTGGCCGCTGCTTCAAACTGCCGGCGGTAATTTGCCCATGGAGTTTTTCCGTCGAACTGAGGCGGCTTCATGGAAAGCTTCCCTATTTCTGAAATGACCTTGACATCTTTTATCCCTCTTGAACTTTATCCACGTTCAAACTCAAGTCCAGCATTGCATTTTCGTTAACCATCTCTGTGGAGGACGCACTATTAATTTGTTTTCCAGCTTACTGATCGTTTCCTTTATTTTATCTACCTCCGTGTTCATTTGCTCCTAATTTTATCTATCTCTGTCTCAACGGTTCCCATTCTTTCTTCTAGAAATTTAGCCACACCACACAATTCTATTTTTAGGCCTTCAGTGTTTTCCAGGAACTTCTCTTCCAGGCTTCTTGAATTTTCTAGAAGCTTCTCTTCCAGATTTCTAGAATTTTCTTCCAGGCTTCTTGAATTTTCTTGAAGCTTCTCTTCCAGATTTCTAAAGCTTCTCTTCCAGATTTATAGAATTTTCTTGAAGCTTCTCTTCCAGATTTCTAGAATTTTCTTGAAGCTTCTCTTCCAGATTTCTAGAATTTTCTTCAAGCTTCTCTTCCACATTTCTAGCATTCTCTTCCAAAGTCCTCGAATTTTGTTGCAGCTCTTCTTTCAAGGATTCTATTATCGGACTCAAATCACCTCCGGGAACTTCGAATAAAAATGTTTCGGGGTCCTCACCTTCTTGTATAAGTCCTTCTGCAAGTCTTTCCTGGAGTACTTGCTTTTTACCTGTTGTTTCCAGTTCCCTTTCCTCCAATTCCTGTTTCAATTCCGCTACCTTCAAATCCGCAAGGCGCACTTTTCTTGAACACATTTTGTCTTTGACGAGGTATCAGTCTGTTTTACACGAAAAGTTTATCAGTTTGTTAAAAATTCACTTCGCGAATTCTTTTCCACGGGCCACCAGTCTATTGTCTGTTTCACGCGAACAGTGTAGCAGTTTATATTCCCACGCACAATTGTCCACTTCGCGAAAACCGGGCCACTGTCTATTTTTGGGCGTACAAAAAGGTCTATCAATTTATTTTTCTGACTATCCACTCCACGATCACTTGTTTATTTTCAAAATCCCACTTCTGACACCAATTGTAACGTAAATAAACTTAACTTGGTTTAACTAATTTATTTAACACTTAATCTACAACTTAATTTATATTACTACGCCACTGTATAGCTCGATGGTATGGGCTCGTTCAGACTGTCTTCTCCCTCTTGAGGGCGGTCTATTTATCTCCGATACAGCATTCTCGATGTTTCGAATTCTTCCAGTTGGCGACGGCATGTTCCAATTGTTTCCAATATTGACCGTTGCATTACGCGGAAAAGGGACTGGATGGTTCTCGAATATCTCCGGGGATGATCTCATCGCTATCGACGGCAACATGTGAGGCGACAGGTCCGGCCTAGGTTCGTTACAATAGTAAATTTTTTCAATTCATAAATTGAAGGAAAAGGAAGAGAACATTACCCGTCTAATATGTCTGTGAAATACTCATCCAATGTTTAGTATGCTTTTTTGAAAAGAAAGTTTTTTAAATTAATTTTCAGCTCCCTAGTAGGCTGTGTTCTTAACGATTCAGGTAATTTGTTATATATGTTAATTACTGAGAAGGGAATGTTTTTCTGAATGTATGCGAGGCTTGGCCTAATATTCAGAAGATTGTTCTTATTTCTAGTATTATGTCTATGATCTCTGTTATAACATGTATAGAGGGACATATTTTCAGTAACAAATATAGTTGCTTCATAGATCAATATACTTGTTAAGGTAAGAATCTTCTTATCCATGAATATAGACCTACAGCTGACTCTTCGTGGAATATTGAAGATGTTTCTTAGGCAGCGTTTCTGGAGTATGGATATCTTCTTAACATCAGTTGTTCCCCAGAAAATGATACCATACCTAATATGACTTTGAACATATGCATAATATGCTATCAAGGCTGCATCTGAGGATATGTTCTGTGAGATGACTTTCAGAGCATAGCAGTATCTCGATAAGTTCTTTGACAGTTTACTTATGTGGCTTTTCCAATCTAACTCCGAATAGAACGTGATGCCAAGAAAAGAAAGTTTTGATACTGGAATTAAGGATGTTGTGCCATGGTTGAAGCTATCTATATTCATTTTATGACCAAAGGGGATGATTTGGGTTTTATTGGTATTCAGCTTCAGATTGTGCATGGTGAAATATTCCTCCAGTGTATTTAAAGTTTTAGTGATATTGTATCTTACTGATTCTTGATCATCAGAACTGAATATGATCGAACAGTCATCAGCATATTGAACCATATATTCACTAATCACTTCAGGAACGTTATTGGTATAAAGTATACAGTGCTAGTCAAAAGTCCCCTCCCCCCCTCGTATCTTTTGAACGGGTATACTTATAATAATGAAATTTGGAGGGTGGAAATAAACGGTTGTAGGCTTCTCAACTGGTCATAACAGGTGAAGCAATAGTCATAAATGACGTCACAAGGCCACTGTGACCAATAATTTTAAATGGGACCCTATGGCAAGTGACAGTTCGTTTGAAAGGTATTGAAAATACCTATTCAGTCATACCAATTTTGTTTGGGTTTCGGCTGATTTTGATTGATAAATTGAAGAAATACGAAAATTATAGTTTCGCATTTAATTAATAAAGATTTAAGAACCAGTTCTTATAATAAGTGTTCAAAATGTGCTCCATCTACTTCCTGGCAGTAATGCATCCTATTGCTAAACTCTTGTCGTACTCGTCCCAGTGTGTCAGCGGAAATTGCCCTACATTCTTCAACAATTCGTTGTTTCAGAATGGCAATACTGTCAGGTGCTGTAGCGTAAACCTTAGATTCCAAGTACCCCCATAGAAAAAAATCTAATGGTGTAAGGTCCGGTGACCGAGCTGGCCATTCCATCGAACCTCGTCGTCCAATCCATCTACCACGATATTCTTCATCTAGGTAACGTCTTACTGCACCGTAATAGTGTGCAGGAGCACCATCTTGTTGAAACGTTATTTCCAAGTTGTCGAATTCATCTGGATTATCTTCTAGAATTTCAAGAATTAAAGACTCAATATCATTTTGTAACATCTCCAGATACAATTCACCGGTTAAGTTAGCATTGAGAAAAAGAGGCCCAACTATGTGGTTTCCCAAAATACCTGCCCAAACATTTACTTTTTCTGGAAATTGAGTATGTTTTTCACGAAAGATGTGAGGATTTGTGTCACTCCAATACCTCACATTTTGAGTGTTAACATTTCCATTGAGAAAGAAAGTACTTTCGTCACTAAAACAAATTGTCTGTATGTAGCCTGGTTGTTGGTTCATTTTATTGGACATAGTTTCACAGAATTCTAGTCTTCGGTCGGGTCATCAACTGAAAGTTGGTGCACCATTTTAATTGTATGGATGAAATTTGTTTTAGCCAACACCCTATGTACTGTCCTTTGACTGACTTCACAGATAGACGCAACTTGGGCTGTGGAAGAAGTAGGGTTTACTACCATTTCTCCAATTATGTCAATTTTTTTGTCATCACTAATTGTTGGTCGACCAGATCGTTTGGCATCTTGAACACTACCTGATGCTTCAAACTTCCGAAGAAGCTCCCTCAAATAAACCCTCGATATAGGGCGATCGGGGTACCTCTCATTAAACAGTCGTTCCGCTGCATGGAAATTGTTTCTACATTCACCAATTATTAAGATAGCTGCTACTTTGTCGACTACAGTACGTACCATTTTGCCTATGTAAACACTTAAACGTCTCGTTAAACAATAGCTTAGGTAAATTTTCAAGGTATAAACACTTTTGACAAGTAGAGAATTAAAAAACGTCAACCTTTTTGACAATTAACCAGAGGCGTACTTTAAAATCTTTATTAATTAAATGCGAAACTATAATTTTCGTATTTCTTCAATTTATCAATCAAAATCAGCCGAAACCCAAACAAAATTGGTATGACTGAATAGGTATTGTCAATACCTTTCAAACGAGCTGTCACTTGCCATAGGGTCCAATTCAAAATTATTGGTCACAGTGGCCTTGTGACGTCATTTATGACTATTGCGTCACCTGTTATGACCAGTTGAGAAGCCTACATCCGTTTATTTCCACCCTCCAAATTTCATTATTATAAGTATACCCGTTCAAAAGATACGAGGGGGGGAGGGGACTTTTGACTAGCACTGTATACAACAGGGGACCCAGCACTGATCCTTGAGGTACACCTCGGGTGATAAGTAATTTTCCAGATATAAAATGGCCATCTGAGTTGGATTCAGTCACATATTGGTATCTATTTCTGAGATATGAAATGATTAGATTGAGTGCTAACCCTCTAATGCCATAAAGAGACAACTTTTTGGTCAACAAGAGGTGGTCTACACTATCAAATGCCTTCCTTTAAATGCAACTATTCTGGTAGCAGGAGATTTATGAGGAATGTGGATGGATATATTTCCAGCGATAGGGTACTACGTTCCTCCAATAATTTGAGAATTCCAATGCACAATTCAGCATCATTTGAAAGGGGGGCAGAATATAAAGGAATAAAAGTCTTCCCTACCTAGAGACCTCAAATCAATTAATTGTATAAATTCATTTAAATATAAAGTTAAGGAATACTTACTGGAGCACTGCTTCTATTCTGTTCAAGAGTATCTCAGCCTCACCTGATTTTTAAAATGTTTTTATTTTGAATAAAATTTTATTTCAGATAATACC
>JAFIRS010006968.1:0-29746 GCA_018342105.1 Gonioctena quinquepunctata | reverse complement strand
GATTATATTCAATGTTTCGAAACGTGAAAGAACTTTTTGACAAACAACCCTATTCTCCAATACCCCGATTTCTCCAAACCATTCAACCTGTGTACTGACGCAAGTCAATATGCGCTAGTGGCTGTGGTGTCACAAGGGCCAGTTGGCCTAGACAAACCAGTGGCTTACGCATCTAGGACGCTTAATCAAGCAGAACAGAACTATAGCACTTCTCGCAATTGTATGGGCCACAAAATATTTCCGCCCGTATCTATATGGCCGAAAATTCATAATATTTTGTGATCACAAAACCTCTTCACTGGCTCTTCTCCATAAAAGATCCAAGTGCAAGACTTACCAGATGGAGACTCAAACTTGACGAGTTTGATTACACCATCCACTACAAAAGGTTGTTTGAACTCAAACGCCAATGCCCTCTCTCGAATAAAATCAACGATACCAATACTAATGTCATTTTTCTTATATGGAATATTTCAACAAATCACTTACCTCAGACGACCCACAACCATCAACATCACGTGCCAATACAGTAAACGACAACGAAAATAATGTAGAAAACGATACCGAATCAATAACTGGCAATATTGATGAAAGCCCCAACTTGAATGACGTCAATCTAAGTACCGGTGATGTAAATGACGATAATGAAACAATACTGTAACGAACCTAGGCCGGACCTGTCGCCTCGCGCGTTGCCGTCGACAGCGATGAGGTCATCCCCGGAGATGTTCGAGAACAGTCCAGTCGCTCTGCCGCGGAGAGCAACGGTCGATATTGGAAACGATTGGAACATGCCGGTCGCCAACTGCCGGAATTCGAAAGATCGGGAATTCTGTGACGGAGATAAATAGGTAGCCCTCAAGATGGCACGGACAGTCTGAACGAGCCCATACGATCGAGCTATACAGTGGCGTAATATAAATTAAGTTGTAGATTTAGGTGTGAAATAAATTATTGAAACCAAGTTAAGTTTATTTATTACAATTGGTAGGAAGTAGATTTTGAAAATAAACAAGTGATCGTGGAGTGGATAGTCAGAAAATAAATTGATAGACCTTTGTACGCCCAAAATAGACAGTGGCCCGGTTTTCGCGAGGTGGACAATTGTGCGTGGGAATAATAAACTGATACACTGTTCGCTTGAAACAGAAAATAGACAGTGGCCCGGTTTTCGCGAAGTGGACAATTGTGCGTGGGAATATAAACTGATACACTCTTTTGCGTGAAACAGACAATAGACTGGTGGCCCGTGGAAAAGAATTCGCGAAGTGAATTTTAACAACTGATAAACTTTTCGTGTGAAACAGACTGATACCTCGTCAAAGACAAAAATTTTTCAAGAAAAGTGCGCCTTGCGGACTTGAAGAAAGCGGAATTGAAACAGGAATTGGGGGAAAGGGAACTGAAACAACGGGTAAAGAGCAAGTACTCCAGGAAAGACTTGCAGAAGGACTTATACAAGAAGGTGAGGACCCCGAAACATTTTTTTTCGAAGTTCCCGGAGGGATTTAAGTTTGGTAATGAATAAACTCGAAGAAACTACTAAATCCTTGAAGAAGAACTGCAACAAAATTCTAGAAATCTGAAGAGAAGCTTCAAGAAAATTCAAAACCTGAAGATAAGCTCTAGAAAACACAGAAGGCCTAAAAAGAACTCTGTGGGAGCGAATCGTCTAGAAAAAGAATAGGAACCGTCGAGGCAGAGATGGACAAGATGAAGGAAACGATCAGTAAGCTGGAAAAACGAATTGATAGTGCGCCCTCCACAGAGATGGTTAACAAAAATGCAATGTTGGACTTGAGTTTGAACTTGGATAAAGTTCAAGAGGGTATACAAGATGTCAAGGTCATTTCTGAAATAGGAAAGCTTTCCATGAAGCCGCCTCAATTCGACGGAAAACTCCATGGGAAAATTACCGCCGACAGTTTGAAGCAGCGCCAAAGCAAATGGATGGAATGCGGGGAAAGAGCTATAGCACTAACACTTGCATTACGTGGAGAAGCGACGAATATTCTACAAACTCTTACCGCCCAAGAACAGGAGGACTATGATCAGCTGATTAAACATCTGGAATTACGATATGGCCAGGCCCATTTGGAACACGTATACCACTCCCAACTGAAAAATCGCTGCCAGAAATCGGGCGAATCCTTACAAGAATTCGAAGCTGACATTGCACGCTTGTTTCGTCTTGCATATCCAGCCACACCGGAAAATGTAATGGGGCGATTAGCGGTTCAGGCATTCTTGGATGGACTCCGTGACCAAGAAACCAGACAAGCGTTGACACTAGCTCGTCCAACAGATCTCGTAGACGCACTGGCACGCGCTTTGGAATTTGAGGCAGCAAAACAATCCTGCAAAAACCAAAGTAAAGTTCGAAGTATTGAAGAAGACTCACAGGAGCATGCTGACTTGGAAGCTGCCATAAGAAAAGTGATGAAGGAAGTTTTGCCTGAGAAAAGACAGATAAGATGCTGGATTGGCAAAATTGGACATGTGCGTAGCAAATGTCCAACATTCGAAAACACGACCGATGCAGGAAAACTAAAGAAGGTCGACGAGAAGGGCAATCGTCGGCCTGTGTCCAGCAAGCCCCGGTTAACAACGCATATGTCGCTATCCTGCAACGACAGAACAGAGGTGTTTTCGTAGACGGTCTCATCAATAACGAGCCTTGCACCATGCTGCTAGATACAGGTGCGACTGGGACAATTTTCGGGCCTTCCTTTGCCAGAACACCGGAACGAATTGAATCGACAACTTGGAAGCTACGCACAGCAACAGGGGAGCCAGCTACTGTATATGGCGAGCTACCGATTGAAATAATTTTGGGCAGCACTAAAGTGAAACATCAGGCACTTGTAGCGGACATCGAAGACGATGCAATCATCGGAATGGACATCATGAATTCCAGAGGGTTTGAATTGGAATTCAAAGACGGCGTCCTACGTGTCAATGGAGAAGAGCTGGTACTTCATGGGAGAAGTGAAGAGTTGATCCGTGTGCTGTTGGCTGAAGATGTAAGCGTACCTGAGAGGGCTGAAACCATCCTGGAGGCTCGCCTGGATGGCAGTGCGAGCAGTGGAGACGTGGTGATGTTCGAGCCCAAACTTCATGATGAGAAAATTGGACGAGGGATTGCCCTAGGGAAAACCCTGTTACGTGCTGAAAAATTTGTACCGGTAAGGGTCATGAATGTCAATTACTTTCCAGTGACCTTTAAGAAAGGAACAATTTTAGGGCACTGCTCGTCAGTTTCATCTGTGATCCGGGGCGTACGAGGTACGATTAGCCAACCCAACAACTTGCCCACAGAACTAGAAAAATTAGTTGCCATCTCTTCCAAAGATATAAAACCAGCTCAACATCCCAAACTAAGAGATTTAGTCAAAAAGTACCAAGACATCTTCGATACCGGACAAGGAAAAGGAGGTCGAACTAATGTGGTCCAGCACTAGATTGATACTGGGGGTGCCCGACCGATCCGGCAATCAGCAAGAAGACTTCCTCTTGCCAAGAAGGAAGAGGCTGACAAAATAGTCAGCGATATGGGAAAGAAGGAGTTATCGAACCATCTGACAGTCCCTGGTCCCTCCAGTCGTACTGGTGAAAAAAAAAGGGTGGATCGACACGCTTTTGTGTAGACTATCGCCAACTTAATAATGTCACGAAGAAGGACAGTTACCCTCTCCCGAGAATAGATGACACCCTAGACACGTTGGCTGGTTCCACGATTTTCGACCCTTGATCTGAAGAGTGGATATTGGCAAGTAGAACTGGCTCAGGAAAATCGAGAAAAGACTGCTTTTACCATCGGCTCAGGATTATGGCAGTTCACCGTTATGCCATTCGGGCTCTGTAATGCTCCCGCCACATTCGAAAGATTGATGAAGACAGTGCTGAAGGGACTCTCATGGAACACGTGTCTAGTGTATCTCGACGACATAATTGTGGTCGGCAGATCGTTCGAGGACCACGTGAAAAACTTGGAGGAAGTATTCCTGCGACTGAAGAACTCCGGATTGAAGCTGAGCCCTAAGAAATGCCATCTGTTCCAAAAAGAAGTACGATACCTCGGCCACGTTGTCTCTGGGGAAGGAGTGGCAGTGGATGACCAGAAGATCAAAGCTGTTAAGGATTGGCCCATCCCAAAAGACACTCACCAACTTCGAAGTTTCCTTGGTTTATGCACATACTATCGCCGATATGTGCTGGGATTCGCCAACATCGCTAAACCACTGACCAGGCTCACGGAGGGCCAAACAAAGTTCCAGTGGTCCGAAGAATGTCAAAACTCATTCAGGAAGCTGAAAGGAGCTTTGATCAACGCTATCCCCTACCCAAAGGGAAATTCATTTTGGATACGGACGCCAGCAACGTGGGACTTGGAGCTGTCCTATCTCAGATCCAGGAGGGACAGGAGAAGGTCATTGGTTATTTCAGCAAGACGCTTAGCAAACTAGAGCGCAATTACTGTGTCACCAGGCGAGAGCTGTTAGCTGTTGTAAAGGGAGTGGAGCACTTCTACAAGTACGTGTATGGAAGAAGATTCCTGTTGAGAACTGACCATGCAGCTCTCAAATGGCTCTTACAGTTCAAAAATCCTGAGGGTCAAGTAGCACGTTGGATCGAGAGACTCCAAGAATTCGATTTCGAGATCGAACATCGAGCCGGAACTAGCCATAAGAATGCAGATGCCTTGTCGCGAAGACCATGTCCAGATGATTGCTCACATTGCCGACGAGCAAAAGAGAAAGAAGCAACACTTTGTAGAACCGCGGCAATGGATGACAACTGGAATGACAGCAAGATCCAGAAAGACCAAGAGAAAGACCCCGACCTTGGCTTAATTGTCAGCTGGAAGAAGGGCAATCGAAGACCATCATGGCAGGAAGTCGCAGGTTACTCGCCGGCTGTTAAGTCCTATTGGGCACAATGGAACTCTCTTATTATGGACAATGGGATCCTGAAACGTGTGTTGGAGGCTGGTATTGGTGGGAAAGACAGACGCCAAATAATTGTTCCCTCCCAACAGAAGAGAGGAAGTGCTGCGGGAAATCCATGATGGAGTCGCTGGAGGACATCTGGGAGTGACGAAGACCCTGCAGAAAGTAAGGCAACGGTTTTACTGGACCAATTGTCAAGCTGACGTCCAGGACTGGTGCAGAAAGTGCGCTGTATGCGCTGCTAGCAATGGACCTCGAATACGACCCAAGGCCCCGATGCGTCAGTACAACGTATCGAGAGAATCGCCATTGACATCGCCAGCCCGTTTCCCGTATCCGACCACGGGAATAAATACATCCTTGTGGCAATGGACTACTTCAGTAAGTGGGCGGAAGCCTATGCCCTGCCCAACCAGGAAGCCATCACCGTCGCCGACGTCTTGGTGAAAGAGTGGATATGTCGATTCGGTATTCCAATGGAGCTGCACTCGGATCAAGGCAATAATTTCGAATCCAACCTGTTCCAAGAAATATGTCTCTTGCTGAACATCCGCAAGACAAGAACCACTGCCCTACATCCGCAGTCCGATGGAATGGTGGAACGGATGAACAGGATGATCAACCGACACTTGTCCAAGGTTGTCTCTGACCATCAGAGACCAGTATCTTCATTTGTTCCTGATGGCCTATCGATCCGCAGTACACGAATCAACCGGTCAAACTCCTGCTAGTATTATAATGGGCCGAGAACTGCGATTGCCTTGTGACCTGGAGTTTGGGATACCGCCAGGACAAGACACTGCGGGAGAGGACTACGTCAGCAAACTCCGGCAGAGAATGGACGACATCCACGAACGAGTCCGGTTGAACATCCAGAGTGCCAGCGATAAAATGAAGAAGACCTATTACATCAAGGCCGACGCTGGAGGGTTTAAGGTTGATGACCTGGTTTGGTGTACAACCCCAAACGTCGTCGTGGACTAACACCAAAATTGCGGAACTCGTGGGAAGGCCCGTATAAAATCGTGAAAAAGATAAACGACCTTGTGTACCGAATCCATAAGCCACCCCGAGGGAAACCAAGGGTCGTCCATTTCAACAGGTTGGCCCCTTACGCTGGAAACCATGACCAAGTTCGCACCCTCAAGCCACCGGAGGATGATATGACGTTCGAGAAGTTTATGTCCTTGTATTCAAACGGGCAGAAAGTTCTACATGGGGTTACTAGAGAGGAGTCACGAGACCTTTTCGAGGTGCCTGCTGACTACGCACTAGCGCACTGTGTGGCAGAAGATCTTCGAATGTCCAGGGGCATCGCCGTAGTGTTCTCCAAGAAATTTGGTCAACTCCAAACACTGCGGGAGCAGAATCCAGAAGTTGGTGGGGTGCTACAGTTGAAGAAAGGCCAGAGAAACATCTACTACCTAGTTACCAAGAGGCATTCCCAAGATAAACCGTCCTATGAAGATGTCTGGAAGAGTCTCACCAAACTAAGAGATACTATGGTGGACCAGAATCTGGTGGATCTAGCAATTCCAAAATTGTCCTGTGGTATTGATGGGTTGGACTGGAGAGTCATAAGAAGTATGCTGGAGGCGATATTCAGATCCAGCGGCGTCAAGATTTTGGTTTGCTGTAACCCTCTTCCACGACCGATCATGAAGACCGTGGAGTGTTACTTCCATCGAACTTCACGGTGCAGATATTGGGAGTCATGCAGATATCGTCACACTCCAAGGATGAAATTTCGGGACGAAATGTCTTTAAGAAGGGGGCAATGTAACGAACCTAGGCCGGACCTGTCGCCTCGCGCGTTGCCGTCGACAGCGATGAGGTCATCCCCGGAGATGTTCGAGAACAGTCCAGTCGCTCTGCCGCGGAGAGCAACGGTCGATATTGGAAACGATTGGAACATGCTGGTCGCCAACTGCCGGAATTCGAAAGATCGGGAATTCTGTGACGGAGATAAATAGGTAGCCCTCAAGATGGCACGGACAGTCTGAACGAGCCCATACGATCAATCAAATATTTCTCAAGGTTGTTTTACATTCCCCAAATCTCCCGAAGATAAAACGATTATTTGAAAACAAAACTAGAACAACAATCCAAATTTCAAAACAAAATTTTGAAGAGGATGTAATAAAACTTTTGCGATAAATTTAGACGATAAGAAATTGATTCCCAAACTCTGTCAGACACTAAAAGAGACATTCAAAAATTCAGCATTCAAATTAATTTCGTGTAATAATGTATTAGAAGACGTTTTTTCATTGGATTCCCGTGATGAATTCGTAAGAATGTGCCACGAAGGCAAAACTAATCACCGTGGAATTATCGAAACTGAAGCACAAATAAAAAGACGCTATTATTGGCACAATATTAAGGGAACAATTACAAAATATATTAATAATTGCGAGTTGTGTCAAAGAATGAAATATGACAGAAATCCCCCAAAACAAAAATTCGAACTTACACCCACACCAAACAAACCATTCGAAATAGTTCACTGCGACGTTTTCACAATCAGAGGCAAAAAATTCTTTACAATAATTGATAAGTTTTCAAAATATGCACAAGCTTACCCTTACAGCCCCCAAAACAAAAATTCGAACTTACACCCACGCCCAAGGACTTACCGCAATTCATATAGCCAAAGCATTTATAACATTCATGACCCATCACGGTACTCCTAAATTACTTGTTTTAGACCAAGGAACCGAACTGAAAAATACTGTTATTAAAGAATTTGCTACATTACATAAAATCGAAATCCATTATACTACAGCTCTGAACCCCAATTCGAATGGCCCAATAGAGAGGTTCCATTCGACAATTACTGAACATCTCAGAATAATAAGTGAAACAAAAAAAGGACTTGAACATATTAGATCAGATGCCCTATGCAACCCTTTTGGCTATAACCATGCCATTCACTCGGCTACCAAACAGCGTCCCATAGATGTCATTAACGGACACCTTGATTCAAATAGTCCTTTCTGACATCGATATCAGTGAAAAATTATACAGTAATTATATAGACGAACACAAATCACGTACTAAAGAAATTTACAAGAAACTCAATCAACAAATGACAAAACAAAAAGAAAATATATTAAAAAGAGTGAATCGAAACAGACACGACCCACTGACATATCAGCCAGACACTTTAGTTTATCATAAAACCAGAGCCCGTAATAAAGCAAATCCCAGATTCAAATCTCACCCTCTCAAAAGAGATCAAAGAATCAATATTTTAACGACATTACGTAAGAAAAAATCTACTACTCCTTCGATGACAAGCAAATCAACAAAAATTACCAATAAATCGAAAACCAAACCGAAAATCATTGCTTTAACTGGCACTTATAACAAAACAATTTGAAAAGGCCATTATCTAATCAAAACCTATCACATTACAGGACACTTCTCACCCCGGTAGTGATCAAAGCTCAGGAAATTAGGATTAATAGCCTGATTCCAACCCTGAATCCTACCATATAAACTAGTCAATGCAAAACTTTAAAGCCACCCACCATACATTTATCCACTATTTTGACCTCAACCCTATCGAGACCGAACTACTGAAATTAACCAATCAATACGAAAGTTTAAAACAAATTATTCAAAATCGCCACACTCTATACTATAGTGAATTGAAAAATATTGATAACGCCATTCTTTTCAATCTCAACCTTGCTAGAGAAAAATTTAATTCTTTGCACCCGAACAGAAGAGTGAGAAGGGACTTATTAACGGCTTGGGTACAATTTTCAAAAGTATTTCCGGTAATTTAGACGCCGACGATGGCAAACGCTATGACGACGCCATCGCCACCCTCAAACTAATCAAGAAATATAGCAACAACTTTGAACAAACAGATCTCATTATCAAAAAAGTAATAAATGATTACGAGAAATCCTTGACATTAATCAAACAAAACGAAAAAGAAATATCAGATAAAGTTAACGAACTCAATAAAGGGCTGGACAAAATTTCATTTGATTTCAATAGTTACATCTGCGCGAAAATTGCCTTAGATCAATTGGGAGCCATATTGAATATTGTACTACAAATACTTAATAATTTGGAAAATGCTATTACCTTTGCAAGATTGAAAATTGTTCACAATAGTATTTTAAAAATTGATGATTTGGAATTTATCATTCAGGACAATTCTACACTATACAAATATTACGAAATTTTGGAAATTGAATCTTATCATTCAAACAACAAGATAGTTTTCATTATTCACTTTCCCATCATGTTTCCTGAAACCTACTCCTACTTCCACCTATATTCTATCCCTACCAAAACAAATACCATTCTGATCCCAAGCAAAACCTTTCTGGCAATGAACGAAAATCTCTATCAGTATCAAGATACCGAATGCAGAAATACACATCCAACTTACTACTGCAACAATGGACAACTCCAACAGCACCCCAACCAAGAGGACTGCATACACCAACTCCTACAACTGAAAGCGAAAGAACCAACTTCTTGTGAGCCAGTTCCAGTCGTACTTCAAAATGATATCGTTGAACAAATCAATTCCGCCCACTACATATCCATCTTTCACGAAGATACGAAAATTAAGATCGAATGTCAAAAAAACCGACCTGACAACTCTCAAGGAACTTACTTCATCGAACTTCCCTCTGGATGTAGTTTCCATACACCCCGCAACACATATACAAACAACGATGACACCATCAGCGGTCAACCCCTACTGCTACCCGCAGTGAAAACCCCCAAGATAGCTCACTCACATCTTCAAGAATTAGTACTCCACAACATACCCTTGGACCAACTTCATCGAACCCAAAGGGAGCAACAGAAGATCCACCAGGTTATCCTAAAGAATCTGAAACAAGATACATCCTATATCTGGGCCATACCCATCTACCTCCTATTCATAACTTCATCGATTCTTGGCCTGATATATCTATACTGGACCAGACGTTCCCATCGAAATCTGTTCTTCCCCTGAAGACACCCAGTGAGGAACCCGAAAAACCAAGACATCCCACCAAAAGACTTCACCCCTGTCCAAATACCGAAGACGACGACGAATGATTGATCCACCCCTTGATGGATCCTTCTGGGAAGGAGGAGTTATATTCTACAATCCTAAGGATACCGTGAGAACGAAGCCACATCGCTGATTCCGCAACTCAGCACTTTGTATCTTCTCGAGATGCGAGCAGTTCCAGGAACAGCGTCAGCAGATTCACCTTTGTCCGTTCATAACATTATTTTATTAAGACAGTCTTGATATAACATTTGTACTGTCAACATCCATTTTCTTTGTAATTGTAATTTTTGAAAATGAAAGTTTTTTATTAAAAACAATCTCGAAACGAGATATAAAATTGGCGCAGTCGGTAGGATTGTTACAAGAATCCATCGTGGATAACTTTCTATTTCTATAGTTAAGTAACAATCGAAAAGGTTCCTACGTGTCCGTTCGTTCGATCGCCGAAAAGTGGATACCAAAGGACTATATAGTTACTGAAGATACCAAGGATAAAGAAGCAGACGCAACCAGGAAATTGGCAGCCTTGAAGTTCGATGAAGACGATAATCTTGCTGTAAGTTTAAAAAAACATAATTACTAAATCAGACTCCTCTAGTGATTTTCCCTCCCCAAGTGATAGTGAAGATTCCCTAGAGTTAGAAATAAGTTCACTTACAAATACACTCAATAATATTACCTTGAAAACCAATAATCTATCAATTGGGAATATTTCTACAATCAATACCATGGCAATTCCAAATTTCACTGAAGTTCACGCCGAAACTATACCCGATTTTAATGGTGAAATGAACGAATTGAATTTCTTTCTTGAAAGTATTGATAGCATTTACACCCATTTCTATGATAATGCAAATGCAAATAATTATCAAAATGTGATTATTTTTCGCACCATTATTAGTAAACTGAAAGGCCCAGCTCGTGAGGTCGTTAACATTAGCTGCGTGAAAACCATTCCCGATATCAAAAATGTTTTAATAAGAAACTTTAGCGACCACAGAAATGAGACCTGTTTGCCTTAGATTTAATAATTTGGGCCCAATGTCCTTAGATTTGAATAATTTGAGACAGGGTCCCAATGAGACCCCTTATCAGTTTCATGATAGAGTTAAATTATGGTTTAATAGTTCGTACCAAAAAACCGGAAACAATGTTAGACGCTATAAATTTCATTAGAAAAGAAGATAATATTAGGTATCTCCAAAACTCGACCCCGAATTCGAATCAAAATTCGAATCGGAATCAAATCAGAAGAAATCCTGGTAGGCAACAAAACCCCAGTTCTTCCTATCAATATTCCAATAACCAATCAAATCAATATCAAATACAAAGACCAAACTTCGGTCATAATTTCAACCAAAATGTTCATCAACAAAGATAGCAAAACCCAAATTTTGCACCACAAACGTTCCAATCCCAACCAAGAACATCCTTTCCAACAGGTCCTATAAACATCCAACCACAACCAAATAATTCCCAAAGATTTTTCTCGAACAATCAAGTTTTTGGGCCTCCCAGAAATGTTTGGAAACCAAACCAAAACTTTCAAAATTCCAACCAACCAAAACCAACTCCATGAGTACCACTTCTAGACAGGTTACTGCAAATATTAAACCTCGAGCTCAATCGACAAATCGAAGATGGGTTTCCGAGGAATTGCATAATACCGAACATTTAGATATTCCCGATGAAGATCCCCAAAACCAAACGGAGTGTTTGCTCGAAAACGAGTATGAATACTCAGAAAATTCTGACTATTTTAATGAGTCTGAGGATTTTCAATTGGACGATTCTCCAAGCCCGGAGACATAATCGAATTCCATACATCTTTTGACGAACGGCAATTGCCTTATGTCACTATGAAAAATCCACCCTTGAAATTATTGATTGATACAGGAGCCACCAAATCATTTTTGGACCCAATGATTGTCAATAAATATTTTTCTCAATACAAAGTGAATGATCCATTTGTTGTGTCCACTTCATTTGCTTCTTCGAAACACGACATTTCAGTAACAATACCAGCTTTCCAAGAACTTAATGAGTACAAAAACCTCAAATTCTACGCATACAAATTCCATAACGTTTTTGATGGACTTATAGGTATAGATATTATAAAAAATTTAAATGCCAACCTAGACTTTTCAAATTTGAAATTCTCAACCCCCAATGCCAGCATTCCGATAAAATATTTTAATGTAAATCCAACTATCTTTTTCGAAAAATTTCTTCCTGGAAACACTGTGACCAAAATTGAAATTCCTGTTACCTCCCAATCAGGCGAAATAATTATTCCACAACAAATAATTCAGAATTGTATAATCCCAGAAACCTTGTCAGTATCAAAGGATGGTTGGGCTTTCGTAGAAGTACACAATAATTCCAATAGTGATACAAACTTCACGATTTTACACCCAATCAAAACTATTTCAGTCCAAAACAAATTTGAATTTTACAATATGAACATTCAATCAATATCAGAAATCAATAGTAAACACGAAATCGATAAATTAATCAGGACCGATCACATGAACGAAGAGGAGAAATCCCATATTCTTTCATTGTGCAGAAAATACGCGGATATTTTTCATATGGATGAAAATAACTTAACCTTCACAAACCAAGTGAAACATATGATTCAGACAACCGATGAAATTCCTGTTCATTCTAAATCGTATAGATACCCGTTTGTTCACAAAACCGAAGTAAATTTGCAGATACAAAAAATGCTCCACCAAAACATAATAAGGCCAAGTAATTCGCATGGTCCTCCCCCATCTGGGTTGTTCCAAAAAAGGCCGACGCTTCCGGTAAAAAGAAATGGCGTATCGTGGTCGATTATAGGAAGGTAAATGAAAAGACCATCGACGAACCGCCCACACGTATTATACCATTTGTATCCATAAATGGATTCAAATTCAAAATTTTGCTTTTCGTGCCGATCTGATTTTTACCTTGAAGTCTGTCATATTCCACAGGAAAAGAACTCTTCTGAGAGAGTCTAATTGGGTATTTCTCTGCGTTAGTAATCTCCAATAAGGTTAGAGGACCCTTAATTTTATTTTC
The DNA here is from genome assembly GCA_018342105.1 of Gonioctena quinquepunctata. Taxonomy (NCBI): domain Eukaryota; kingdom Metazoa; phylum Arthropoda; class Insecta; order Coleoptera; family Chrysomelidae; genus Gonioctena; species Gonioctena quinquepunctata. Next base: position 16,696 of record JAFIRS010006968.1, on the reverse strand, counting down.
AATTCTTAATAAATAGACAGTAACCCAATTTATCCAGATTTGAATACCTATCGAAAAAAATGTGGAAAATTCATTTGTTGTCACCAAACCCTCTAGGCAAGTTTTCCAGGGGGATTTCATATTTTGGCCAAAATTCCTCAGACATACTAAGCCATTCTGGGCCATGCCACCACATCTCATTGTCACATAACTGTTTGGGCATTACCCCTCTGGATAACAAATCTGCTGGATTATGAGTAGTGGAAACATGGCGCCATTCATGAGATTCTGTCAATGATTGAATTTCACTAACGCGGTTTCCAATAAATATTTTCAAACTGCTAGATGGCATCCTCAACCACCCTAAAACAATATTTGAATCTGACCAGAATAAACAACTGAAGAAATTTACCTTTAGAGATTTCAATACCTTGTCTGACAAACGCGTCGTGGACCTTCACTCCTGTACCTTGGACTCGCACAAAGTAAACTGACAGCTATGTTCCCGATATTATCTACTGTTCTTACATAAATGCATCCACCATACGCATTATTTGAGGCATCCGAAAACCCATGTAAGTCAGTAGTGATGGGATTGATACACATAACGTGACGTGATATCTTCAATTTATTCAGTACCTGTAAATCGATACGAAATCCACGCCAAGCCTTTTCCAAATCGTTGGGAACCCGATCATCCCATAACATCTCTTCGCGCCATAAATGTTGTAAATTGATTTTAGAAATAATTGTACATGGACTTAAGAGTCCGAGTGGATCAAATATTTGTGCAGTGTGTGAGAGAATTATTAGTTTGGTTATAGACTCACCTTTCAGTGGCTCGTTTATTTTATGGGTCAAGTAATCTGATTTACATGACCAAGTCAACACCCCAAAGTTTTAGTATTTTCATTCTCACCAAACATGAGAATATTAAAAGGCTCAGTGGATTTATCTACATGTTTCAATATTTTTGGTTCGTTTGAAAACCATTTTCTCAGATCAAAACAACCTGATTTGAGAACATTTGATACCTGTTCTACGATGTACGAGGCGTGTTCAAGACTATCGCTTCCTCCTAAAAAATCATCAACATAAAAACTGTCGCGTATGATTTCGGCTATGTCCGGCATGAAATTTTCACATTCATTTGCAAGTTCAAACAAACATCGGATACTTAGAAATGGCGGTGCCGCATGTCCGTAGGTAACGGTGTTCAAATTTGAAACCTTAACCGGCTCCGATGGATTTGCGCGCCACAATATTCACTGTAGAGATCTCTGGGATGGTTCTAGCATCACTTGACGGTACATCTTTGCGATATCCGCTGATACTACATACCTATATTGGTGAAATCTCAGTAATAATGATAAAATATCACTTTGTAAAGTGCTTCCAACCATCTGAATATCATTCAAAGAGACTCCGGAAGTTGTTGGAGCTGAAGCGTCTAAAACTACTCGAAGTTTGGTAGTCACGCTCTGCTCACGTAGTACTCCATGATAATAGGCGATTTCGTTTCTGTCTAAACTCTCCACTTCGGTCATGTGCCCTAGTGTCATAAAATTAACATACATTTGCTTAAATCTACTATTTTTCAAAAACTTTCGCTCTAGTGCCCAAAGTCTCCTTTTTGCTTGATCAAATGATTCTCCTAGATTCTCGATAGAATCTTTTAAAGGCAGCGACACCATAAACCGACCATTTGATAAACGCCCCACGTTTTGTTGAAAATGAATCTTGCAATCATTTTCTTCCTTTGACAAAGGTTTTTCGGCAGGACACTCTTCGATTTCCCAAAACTACGCAAGTTGGTTTTGAATATCAAGAGTACTAAAGTTACAACATAATTCGTTGTTTCGCTTAACGTTTTCAACCGGCCCAGGGATAATCCAACCAGACCGAGTTTTTTGCAAAACTGGACCATTAGCCCCCAGACTAATCTGGTCAGTGCATAGCAGATTATAAAATAAATCTGCGCCAATCAACATTTCTATTTTTTCCGGTTTATAATGAGTTGGATCTGCTAATACTATATTTTTGGGAATATTGATTTCAGTAGTGTCAACCTTAATACTGAAATATGTCCTGTTACTTCTGGTAGAATCAAACAAGAAATTTTTGTATGGAAATCGTTATGAACAGAATGGATTTCTATCTCACATTTATGTGTTAGTTTTAACATATTCTGACTCAAACCGGAAACAGACATATTAATTTCTTCCTTTCTCAGGTTCAATTTTTCAGATAAATTCCTGGTTATAAAACTTGACTTGGAACCTGAGTCTAGAATGGCCCTGACTATGTGGGTATTTTCTTTGACATCCAAAACTTTTACAGGAGCTGTGGACAGTAATACGTATTTTTTCGAATTCATTGCTGTCAATCTCTTTCAGGCTCTGAACTTTGCGGTTCGACATGCAATAAAACATTATGTTTTTTATTACACCTTTTGCAATGTCCCAACCGACAATATTTATTGTAATGAGCCACTTTCAAACAATTGAGGCACAAACTTATACTCTTTATTTTTTGTACACGGTCAGTTATTGTCATTTTTAGAAATTCCTCCCAATTTGAAATAGTATGTTCCCCCTCACATAAAGCGCAACGAATGTTGCTTGTAAGTAAATCCTTTACATTTGAAGAACCTCTAGTATATTTCGACGATCCATTGCCGTTCCTTTGATTCGAACTATAATTTTGTTTATAGTTCTGTCCGCGATTTTCCAGTAAATCCGCGCGACTTTTGAGAAATTCTTTGATATTACTCCACGTCGGAAGTTCCTTCGCGCATTTATGCTCTTCCCATTCCCTACTCGTTACATTGTCCAATTTCATTGCCACTATATGTATTATTAGGTATCCCATTGATCGGTGGGTTGTTTCAACTTTGACGAAGCACTTAAATTCTTCGAGACTGTATCAATTAATTTTCTCATTTCCGCAGACGATTCTTTTTTGATGGATTCCAGGCCAAATAATGATGATACGTGGTTGTGGACCAACAAACGCGTATTATCGTATCTATCGCATAAAGCCTTCCATGCCAATTTATAATTATTACTAGAAAATTCCAACGATCGCACAACTTCGGCTGCCCCACTACGAAGCGAAGCTCTTAAATAATGAAATTTCTCAATTTTTCCTATACAATTATTCTGATGAATCAAACTGTCAAATGTGTCACGAAACTCGAGCCATGTTTCGTAGTCGCCACCAAAGTTGGTAAGAGCTATTATTGGTAATTTTACTGGAACATGTGGTAATGCATTACCTATTTGAATGTTTCCTACTGATCTAACCGAAACATTGTCAGATGCGACATTATTTTCTCCCGAAGTTATTGATGCCCTAGCCTTGGATAATAAACCCTTTGCTATTGAAGTTACTGCGAAAAAACTCGATTCAAATGATTCACGTTCAGCAAGTTGCTCTTCATGGTTATTTGTAGCAAATTCGAGTGCTTCTTGTACCCGATCAAAATCTTGTAATAACGGATCAATTCGATTAATTCTCTGAACGGGCTCTATTGAATCAACATCATTTAAAATAGATTTATGTTTGTTCTACAAACATTTTGAATAAATTAACTTTGCTTTCAAACCCCCTCTTTCTTTTCAATGTGGATATTTCTTCCTCAGTGGCCATTTCAAACGATTTAATTACAACGTGAATCAATACGCTTTGCTAATATTTGAGGAAGGGAATGGAATGTAAGGACTCATTCTTCTGATCTTACGCCTGCTTCAGTAGTACAGCTATGGTATGCAACTCTTCCAAGAGGACAAGGTACAATTGCACTTTTCACCTTTACCAAATTGATATTAAACTAGTCCTTTTTATTTACATCGGTTCGATGGACCATATGTTACTTCAATAATGGACTGTATTGTATATATTCGTATATTGAACTCATATTTCTTGAGATCTGACAAGACAAGAATAATATCTCAAATCTCTTTTTTATTTATATGTCAGTTCCTATCCTCACACAACATAGGCGTAGGCACTGGGTTAAACTAGGCGTCAACAGAGACGATGAGATCGGAATTGATACCTTACGTGCTATGTTATGCCAAATAGCTCATGGATCACAAAAAAAGGATCGGTTGATAAAAAGATGATAATTCTTTGTCAAACAACTTGAAGGTCGCCATATCCACGTAAATTCGATATTTTTGGGATATTTAAACACTAGATATCATGTCAATTGAGCTTTGTAGTGATTTTCAAGCAATGTTGAGGGTTATTCCAATGAATTTGAATATATGTTTGCTGGTTCAGTTCGAAATGTTACAAGAAAAGAAAGAACAAATGTAAAAAATATGGTCTTTCCTGATTTTAACGACTGAAAACTATAGAAGAACTTATAGCCATGAATTTGGGATTCAAAATACACATAAAGGAGCCGATCGGACAAATTATCCCATTAAATCTATTTTTGTATTGAACGGGGTTATTTCGAGAGGAGTTTTCTAGGGAATATGTATGTATTAATTGTGATATTGGAGACATCCTTGATTATATGCTACTGGATGTGCTATCAAAAGCAGTATGAAATGAACTGGATCTCAATCTTATCCATTTTCAATCGCGACCCTATTCTATTATTTGCAAGATATAAATATATCATCATTACATGTCCACATTGATTAATAGTGAAGGGATAAAAAAATCAGTTAGTTTTTGAGAAAAATATTTCAAAATGCATCAAAGTGAAACATTTGTCGACTACATATTATATTTACTACATCAATGGCTTGTAGATCAGAACGATGATATATAAAAATCATGAATTTTTTTTTCCGTATTGAATATAATTTTTTAAAAATTCATGAATTTGTCATTAAAATTGTGAGAATACTGGACAAAGTTCACAGACAATTGCAGACTGATTACTCAATGAATTAGTACTTCTCAAGTTTGTTTCACTCATAATATATTGTAGAAATAGTCCTTGAAAGGTCCAATTCCATGACGTCATCGGATGACGTCTAGTTGATTCGAACTCGACTTATTTATACCTTTATATAAAGATCACTTTATCGCGTACAAATCATTCCACAATTAACATAGAGGTTCAATACCTCTAATTCTATAGTTATCACCTATAATTCACTTCAGTATCATGTGAGCTCTGCAATTTGATTACCATTAAATCACATATCTTGAATCCCCATTAATATTGAGCAGATAATCACCCATTATTATTAATGTCAAAGAAATGCGCAGTGTTTACTCAACTCAAAATGTATGTCAAATCACTTATCTATGAAAAACTACATCCAAAACTTCAATATAATCTATCTGATTGTAGGAATCATATAGGAATCATTTCCAAATGCATCATATTACAATTAATTATAACTCATTTATTTGTTGTAAACAATTATTTTCACGGAGGACAGAAAACGTTAATGCTATAAATAGTTATTTTTAACAGCCATCCAAACTCATTCTATTGATTCAAATTGTTGACATATCGAACAATATATGCCATAGATTGGATAATTCACTATCTAACTCCTAATATCCCCAATAAAATCGATTGGTTATATAACTTTTGGTGATACTTTATCGCTTTTGTTGACTTGAGAAAGGTCACTTCAAAGGATGAATATGAATAACACCTACATTGGAGTTTATTATGATAGATTTTCAGGCAAACTATCATGTTCATCTCTTTCGGGTATCTCTTCACGGGTTGATATGTATTTCCAACCGAAATCAAGGCACAGTATACCTAGTTACAAAATGATGTCACGCTAAGCCAGCAAGATGCAACGGAGGATCGCCGACACCCGATAACCCGAGCGCCGTCAGCAAGAGATAAGCCCACAAGCGGACGACGACTTTCATATAATTTATTCTTTGATCAAATAGTATCATCCATATATTTTCATTGTTAGTATTTTATCGAATAAAATCCAATTTTTAAAAAGGGATACTTTCGTAAATAAAATCTAATTGGCGCAGTCGGTAGGATCGCGAAAGAGTCTGTTTATAGATCCTCGTCGTTTTCTAACGTTTGTTCGCGATTCTACAAAAGAACCTTATCCGAAAGTGTGTCGAGAGGGACCTTTGAAGGATTACTTGGAGAAAAGCGGAAGAAAAGGAATGCAGCTGATCATCACCATTCTTCTGTGAGTGGTATTTCATGTCAGATTCCTCTGTTCCTAATCTTTGTTGCGATCCTAGTGCAGAGTCAGAACTAAGCAATATTTTATTGAATTGAATATTTCAAGCGATAATATCAGTAATAATCAATCAATTGAAGTAATTGAGATCATGGCACCACCAACATTTGACGTCAAAAACTCATGCATTCTACCTAATTTTGATGGAAACCCGAACGAGCTTTATGACTTCATCAAAGTTGCATCTTCCTTACTTAATCATTATTGGGACCCCGCCAACGCAGGGTGCATTCAAAATATTCGATTACTCCAAGGAATAATAAGCAAGTTAATCGGATGAGCCAAAGAAGTTGTCTCAATTTATGGATGCCTAAAAAATACACTCTTTCAAAATTTTGGAGATCGGCGTGATGAAAACTCACTCACACGAGATCTAGTTGATTTGAGACAATTCCCCAATGAATCACCCATCCAATTTTATGAGAAATGCATGGGACTCCTCAATACGATATGTAACTATATAGACCTCCATCATGATGACGCAGCTTTCAAAAAGAAGAAAGAAGGAATTTTTCTAACAACAGACATTGACTACATTTTTGGCTGGTCTCAAGGAACCACTTGGTACAACCATTCGAGATATGAGGCCACCGAATCTATCATCTGCACTCCAATATATAATTACGTCGCCACAGTTTATCGACCTCATATCGCCCAAATGGACTTCCGAACTTTCCAAACATTTACTAAAGATAATCGTTAAGAATCGATTATGATAAGCAATTTAAATATTCGGCGCTGCGTCGCCTCAATGTTCAATTCATCTTGGTTATTGTACTAGTGAATGTACCAGATTGTATTGTTAGAAAATAAATTGTTTTAAAGAAAAAGCTTATTTTCGAAACAAATAATTTAATTGGCGCTGCGAACAGGATACCAAAACGAATAAATTACAAGTGAAGAAAATTTATAATAAATAAGAATTCAATTAAACTCTATGAATAGGAGGAGATCAAGATCACCAATAACTTTTGAGAATTCAAGACATTTTAATAATATAATGGCTGTCCCTACTCAAGTAGAAATCAACATGGCCAAAGACATGTTGCCAGAATACTCAGGAGGCTCACAAAACCTGCTTATTTTATAAAGCAAGTGGAAACTTATATTGAATTATTACAAAGACAAGAAGAAAATTGCTTATTCAATAAATTACTTTTTGAACAAGTTAAATCTAAATTAACTGGAGAAGCTAGAAGTATATTGATAACCTCCAATTGTACTAAATGGTCGGAAATTAAAGATGCTTTGTTATGTAGATTTGGAGATCCACGATCGGAGGAACTCTTAGCTCATGATCTAAGTACAGGCTATCAAATACATTCAGAGACTTACGAGCAATATTTTGAAAAAATTAAATCAAAATTACAAATACTGTTGGAGCACACAAACATACGTACACCAAATGAAGATATACGAATTTGCAGAAAAAGAATGTACAATGAACAAGCCCTAAACACTTTTAAATCAGGAATTTTAGAACCATATTGTACACACCTATTAAATTTGCCCATTAATTCTATTGAACAAGCCCTGTTTGAATGCAGACGATTTGATGATAATAAAGCACAAATAAGCTTCATGTATTTTATGAGAAATAAATCATGAAACCTAGTTATAGCAAGGAAACCTCATATAAATATTGATAATCAAACTCAAAGACCATCCTTTCAAAATTTTACTCCAAGATATTCTTTTCAAAATAATCAACCGCGCTTACAAAATACCAGTCCAAACGCTATGAGAATACCCCAAAATAATAATAATTTTCCTAGAGGTCCTATCAATATAAATTCAAGAAATCAAAATTCTGATAATTTCTACCCTAGACCTGCACAGAATACCTCTCATGAACCCACGCCTATATCAATTACGACTAGAAGAACCGCGTACACATAATTTCTTCACGCCAAGATCGAGACCAACTTTCAGTTCAGAAGAACTTTTCAATGCCGAGTCCCGAAATGAAAATTACATGCAATCTAATGATATGGAGAATTCTGAAGAAGAAAATTTTCAAATACCTGCCTCGTCAACACAAAACGTGACTTGAATTCTATCTGTTCAAAACCTAAATTACCTCCTATAATAATACCGCAGTTCAACTTGAGAATCTTGATAGATTCCGGAGCTAGTAATAGTATTATAAACCCAGGCCCCGCTCAACAATACTTCTCTAAATCTATAAATCAAACAATAAAAGACGACAAGAATATCTCATACCCAATTTTAAAAGAATACGGAATAAACGAAAATATAAACTTTCATGTAATTCAATGGCATGATAGATTTCACGCTTTATTAGGAAGTCATGATTTTCAAAAGCTCAAAACAAAAATAAATTACGAAAACCAAAACCTTGAAATTGCAGGAAGTGAAATTCCATTCTTTATTGAATTAAATCCTGATAATTTTATGCCCCATACTACAAAAATTAAAAATCATTTGAAATTTCCCGTCAATATTGAAAACGGCCCAGTTCATCTTTCAGAAATGAAAATCGGTGAAAATTATATTCCCGAATCAATAGTAAATGCCAATAAAGGATACTGTGAATTGCCTATCGAAGTAAACGAATCTGAAATTCATTTTCATCAACCAATTAGTGTTGAACCAATTGTTGACATGGAAATTAGAAAACCCTTCAAATAAATTATAATTTGACTATAAAAATAATATTAGAACAGAACACCCCAACCCAGAAGAAAAATAGAATTATACTCGAATTATGCCGCGAATATAACGACATATTTTTATAATAGCAATTTCAATTAACATTATAAAGCTATTAAACATAATATAAGGACTACTGACAATGACCCCTGTATATTGTTAAATCTTTTAGGTACCCATATCATTTAAAAAAAGGAAATCAAACCCAAATTCAAAAATTATTAGAAGATAAAATAAGACCATCCATATCACCTTATAGTTCACCAGTATGGATATTCCAAAGAAGTTTGAGTTTGGACAAAAGAAAAATGCGACTTGTAATAGATTATAGAAAACTCAATGCTAAAACAATAGAAGATGAGTATCCATTACCGTGAATTGACGAAATTTTGGATAACCTTGGTAAATGTGTTTACTTTTCCACACTCGATTTAGCACAAGGTTTTCACCAAATCGAAATGAATCCAGAAAGTATTGAAAAAACCGCATTTTCAGTCAATAACGGTCATTACGAATACACGCGCATGCCATTTGGTTTAAAAAACGCTCCGTCAACTTTTCAAAGAGTTAGGGATAATATTCTTAGAGAATATCTAAATAAAACGTGCTTCGTCTATATGGACGACGTTGTAATATTTTCAAAATCGCTTCACGACCATGAAATTCATTCAAAACGAGTCTCCGATGAATTTCGCGAATTCAATTTGAATATTCAATTAGACAAATCAGAATTTTTCAGAAAAGAAGTTGCCTTCTTAGGACACACCCGAAGGAATTAAGCCAAATCCTACAAAAATTGACGCTGTCCAAGATTACCCACTGCCCACAACAACAAAAGAAATAAAAGCATTTTTAGGATTAATAGGTTACTATCGTAGATTCATTAATAATTTTGCAAAAATAATGTCACCATTCACTAGATGTTTGAAAAAAGGAACAAAAATTGATCTGAAAGACCCTGAATACATAGAAACATTTCAAAAATGTAAAGAATTATTAACTAACGCCCCTGTATTAGCTTATCCAGATTTCTCGAAACCTTTCCAACTCAATACTGACGCAAGTAACGTTGCATTAGGGGGAGTCTTATCACAAAATAATCACCCCATTGCTTTTCACTCTAGAACTCTTAATTCAGCTGAAAAAAATTATTCAACAATCGAAAAAGAACTATTATCAATAGTGGAGAATACTGAGCATTTCAGACCCTATCTTTATGAAAAACTATTTTTGATCGAAACTGATCACAAACCACTTGTTTGGCTTTTTTTCATTAAAAGAACCAAATTCTAGATTAGTCAAATGGAGATTAAGACTAGAAGAATTCGATTACGAAGTAAAATACCGTGAGAGTGAAGAAAACGTTGTAGCTGATGCCCTCTCACGTATAGAAATTAATGTTAATGAAGAATTACCCGCTAATGTTGTAGACGAAAACGACGATGATTCATTATCAATAATTCCAAACATAGATCTAGATGAAGATCTTAATTCTATCTTTGATAATGCCGACGAAATACTCGCAAACAACCCTGAAACACCAGACGGTGCATCGGTACAGCGATAGAAAATCCAATTTTCTCGACACCCATCCCAGAAAAACCACTAAATTATTTCACTTATAGAATAGAATTAAAAGTAGGAGACCGGAACGAAATTTAATAAAATACATTATAAAATAATTGTTCGTATTGGTCAAGAAAAAGATAAAATAAAGAATTCACTCGAGGAAATTATCAACCCTTCTAACGTATACGGAATTTATTTCCATAGTCCTAATTTGGAAAAAATTCATAATGAAATTGTTCAAGATTTATTCAACGAAAGTGTGAAGATTTTAAAATGTAATATAATATGTAGAGATATTGAAAAGAGCGAAGAACAATACCAAGTATTTGAAGACTATCATGAAAACAATCATAACGGTATAAATGAAACTTTCAATCAATTAAAAACCAAATATTATTGGCCAGATATGAAAACAAAAATCAATAAAGTAATTAACGAATGTGGAATATGCCTTGAAAACAAATATGATAGACATCCTTATAATACATCATTGCAAGGACCAATGCTCGCCAAAAAACCACTCGAACTAATTCACATAGACACTTTTGGTTTCGAAGGATCCAAATTTTTTACAATTATAGACTTATTCTCAAAGTACGCACAAGCCTACCATGTAACAGACACAACAGAACTTTTGGTTTCGAAGGATCCAAATTTTTAATTATAACAATTCAAAATAAAGTTATTCAAGAATACTGCGACCTATTCAGAATCAAGATGCATTATGTCACTAATTATAACCCAAACTCTAATTCGCCAGTTGAAAGACTGCATTCAACCCTTTTAGAAAAAATTAGAATTTTAAAGGCATAGAATAAGAACGAAACCCCAAAAATCTAATGATTACCGCCTGCCTTTGTATAACCAATCAGTGCAATCCAACCACAGGGTATACACCTTCAGTCCACTTTACTGGACCCTACGATAACCCTCAACGCTAAAGAAAAAAATTTGAAAAGAAATTTAGAAAATTATAATGATGGAAACAGGAAACTTTACCGTTCATGAACAACCCTATCAAAACAAAAAGAAAGGACCGCTATTTTGAATAAACGAAATGAAAATAAAGAAAGTCCCCTTAAAACCCAGAATTAGAAAAAGATCCTTTTTGAAAAAAGAACTAACAAGATAGAAGGAAATAAAAAAAACCCGGAACTAGAAAAAAAAACGAACAACTGCAAATATAAATGTAAAAAAAATTTAAAAAAGAACCAAGAAAAATTTCTTCACAGGATGTTTCCTCCTAACTCCCAGCCCTTCGAGTAAAGAATTAAACAAAGGATTTTCGGAGTTAGGTTTAAAAAAATATTTAATCATCATAAGTTTTATTTCATTTTGATATTAGCAAATATCTTTAAATTATAACACCTAATACAATATTAATAGACATTAGACCCAACAACCTAAATTGAGAAATATTATCGCCTAAACTTCATAAACTTTTGTTACAAAAAAAAAAAGGGAAATATCGAAATTAAAACCAAGAAATAAAAGAGCTTTTTAGATGCCTGGGTTGATAACGATATGTTATTTGGTAATTTAGATCAAACGGATTTACCGAATTAAATCAAAAATTGAAAAACCCTTTTATAATAATAGGAGAAGATGGGTGAAACGAGTTACCAAAATTCACATTTAAAATCATTTAACTGATAGATATCTGGGATCTGAATAAAACCCAAGAAAATCCAATAAGCCCTTTTGAATGCTTTTTTGAAAAAAAATAAAATTTTAATTTATTAAAATGAGGGAAAAAACATTTTTAATGCCCAAAATTTGTTAGAATTATAAAAATCAATACAAAACCAACTTTTTGCCTTCCCGTGAAATAACTAACTTAGAAATTTTTAGAGAAGAATTAGGAAAAATTAATCATTTAAAAATACCAAACAAATCAAAAATTGATATTGAAAAAATAACCATTTAAAGTCATTGAATTCCCCAAAAATCAAATCAGTAATAATTTAGCAAACAATACTTTTTATATTATTCATTCCCATCCTAATTGAATAATTACGTTCTATCTTCTACCAATATTCATTCCCAAATCTAATCCACCTTATCCTTAAGGAACTACTGAGATAAGATTCAAAAAAATTATGGGAAAAAGGAAAGGGCAAAACATTAAGAAATATATTTGTATACAGAAACCTTTCCAAAAGATTGGGCAATTATCTAATTTAAAACCTGAAAATTTAAGGAAGTTTAAATGATTTGAAATTGTAAAAAATTAACAAATAATCAGATTCTCACTTAACTCAAAAAACCCCAAGATTTAGAGGAATGTAACGATCAGTAGAAACAAAATTGTTCAAAAAAGTATAATATATTTACCAGGGCAAAAAGTACCGTAATTATTGGGGGACCAAAATTTGAGAGAATTATTCAAATTTCACTTTCAAATTACCACAAATTGACCCAAATTAAATATCCCATTAAGTCAGTCAATTATGAAAAAAATCCATTTTAAGATTTAGATAAATTAGAGATGAAGTCAATTTGAATGAAATATAGATTTAGATCCATTTGCATATTAAAGGGATACGTTGTATTAAAATAATTTTAGTCATTTTGTTAAAGATTGTTAGTTTCTGTAAATGTAAAATAAATTTTGGGAATCAGTTCTACAAACATGAAGTCCAGAAAGAACAGGACCATTGATTGATGACACCATATCCCAGAAAAAAATGGATTGTACCTGAGTTACCAGGGAAAAAGAGGAGTTTTTTTCTTAAGGAAAAATTAGTCGCCACAGTTTATCGACCCAAAGGGCCCAAATGGACTTCCAAACTTTCAAAACATTTATTTTAAAAATAAAACAAGACCGGGGTTATGATAAGAATATAAATATCTGGCGCCTCGCCTCAATGTTCAATTATCCTTTTCTTATTGTAATAGTGAATGTACAGGGTTGTAATGTTAGAAAATAAATTGTTTTAAAGAAAAAGCTTATTTTCGAAAACAAATAATTTAATTATATATACAGGAAGAGAAAAATATTTGATAATTCCCCAAAACAATACGGACCAAACCCGATCCAGAAGCCAATAGATATCCGATGCCTAAAATGAAAACACCCCTTCTAGACCACAAATGCCAAAGCCCAAATTTTCCAATAAGGGGTTTTGCCAAAACGCCACGCTTCCCTTTCCACAGGGGGGGTTTAATAAATCCCCACCAAGACATAACCCCCCAGTACGACGTTCCTTACAAACCAACAGGGATCCCAAAAAGTTTTCCCACCAGAAAAAAAATCCCAAAAAAAACCCAAGTACATCCCAGGAACCAAAACCGACGCGATGAGGTATCTACAAGGAAAAACAGGGCCATGGGGCCCCAAAAATTGAAGAAATTCCAAAACTTCCAAAATTTCAGAACCAACCCAGAAGGACCAAACCCCCAAATTGGGTTATTAACATCGAACAAATGATCAATATAATGGCGAAACATCAACCAGTCAGAAAAATCTTGACACTTCCCAGAAAATGCCCCACCAGAAGTTTTATACCGAAGAACCATTAGAATATTGTACAAGAAGGATATGATGGAAATTTTCACCGGGAAGACGAATACCCGAAACGTAGAGAACTTCCCCCTTCGCAGAAAAACTACCATTTCCCAACATAGCCAAACCACCCTTGAAATTTAATGAGCCCGGTCAAAAAATCATTTCTCAACCTGAATGCCCTTCAATACTATAGGACAAAATCAAAATGAACCATTAAGGTAAATACTACTTGCGAAATTAATTTTTGAATTCAATGACCTTGACCTGAATTTAACTTAAACCACAAAACCTTCAGGACTGATTGGTCTAATAATTTAAAAAAATTGCTACAAGTTCCATCTTAATTTTCCCAAACTGAATTGACCACTAACCCCTAAAATTGCCTACCCAAGGGAAAAAAATAATATGGTAAATAAGGGAACATTGACAGGTATGCAATGGACTTGTGTTGGGGAACCTTTAACAAGAGGAATCGGGGAAATCCACCCTTTCCTTTTGATGGAACCCATCGATGCTTCTGCATCGACGACGAATATCCATATAAACCGCAGATATTAACCCACAAAAGGAAAAAAAACATCGAGCCAGAAATTGTATCCGATCGACCACGAATAACGAAGAAAACACCAATACCTCAAATTATGTCGATTTCGACATCTTCATCAGCCAAACCCTCTGACCTTCACGAATCAGGTAAAACTTTTGGATAAAAGAAGGACGAAACCAGTTTTACACGAAATCGTACCGGTATCCCATGTACATAACCAGAAGGCCGAAAAAGTATCATCCATGCCGATCAAGGTATCATTGAAGGGTTGAATCACCGTTCTTACCGATCTCTTTCCCAAAAAACGGACGCCTTTGAAAGATAAAATGGAGAACGTTGTGGACTACAGAAAATTAATGAGAAGACCAGATGACAAGTATCCACTCCCAAACATCTCTTTACGTCCAGATAAATTGGGGGTGCCATACTTCAAACCTAGGGCCCTACCCAAAACAGCTTTCAACGTAGAATATGTCAGAATGCCTTTTTGGGGTAAGAACGCTCCTGCAACTTTCCAGAGAGTTTTGGATAACGTCCTAAGGGCTACAAGGTCACCTAACCTCGTTTAATGGAAGAATAATTATATTTTTGAAACCCTTCAAGAACACAAATCAACATCAAAAAAATTTTAAAGGCCAAAGACACAAACCCGGGTGCCAGAAAGTCCAAATTCCTTTTAAAGGAAGGGCTCCTTGGCCATAAAATACCACAGAAGGAATAGTTCCCAAAACCCGGGCAAGATCAAAAACCAAGAAAAATTATCCGAATCCACGAACAACCAAAGAAATAAAGGAATTCCTTTGGACCTGGGTTATTATAGAAAGTTATAAAGGATTTTAAAAGATAAGAAACGATGACAGCCTGGTTTTAAAAAAATTGAAATTGGGGAACCCAAAACTGAAGTTTGAAACGGCAACGAATTCTAACCAATGAACCACCCTCCGATAATTAGATTTTTCCCCGACTATTCAACCCAAAAGATGCGAGCAATTTTGGATCGGAGCCATTCTTCCGGGCCGATCGGAAAAGCAACCAAAGCCCATGCATCGGGGAACGCTCATAGGATACCGAAATCAACTATTCCACCATTGAAAAGGAAATATTTTAGGGCATACCCTTCGGGAGAACCTTCAAAAAAATTCCCGTTGGACCACCCCCCCACCCAATGGTTATTTCATCAAAAAACGCATATTCCAAACCGTGAGGGTGGGGCTGACTGGAAAAAAACCACCTGAGGGTGATAAATTAAATTTTAAACCCAATTTTAAGTTGATGACCATCCAGAGGGGAAATAAACACCAAAGAAGGGGTTTAATTTAAAAGTCCATGAACAATTTCAACGAGGGGAAATTTCAAAACCAGAAGAAGATGACGCATCTAATGGATAACAATGCACCCCGGGAGAGAAAAGAAATTTTTGAAGATCACAAAACCGACCCCCAAAGGAAAAAAAGAAAAAAATTTCGAAACAGAAAAACCCCCGACGAAGAAAAAAACCCAACCGAATGACCTTTTCCCAAAAAAAAAAAGCAACCCCTTGAAACTGATACAGTAGACGAAAAGGGCCCCCAACAAATCGTTAACCTACACAAAAAATCTGAAAATTTTAATCAATGTTTTCAAAAAAATCAAAAATTCCAAATTGTCAACTATATTCCCCCCGATAACCGTCAATAGAAACACACCTTCCCCAAAAAAAAACGTATTTACGCCCGAAACTAGATGATTTTAAAAAAAACCCTTTTCAACTTTTCAAAGAATAAATTCCAAAGCCCCAAAAACGCTCCAATATTTTTTTCCCGAGAAAAAAAAAACCCCAAAAAAAGGGGGGCTTCCAAAAAGGCGTTCAAAAAAAAATGAATGGGCCCCTCAAAGCAAAAACCCAAAACAAAAAAATCACTGATCCGGGGAAAACCCAAAAAGAAAAAACCATAAAAAATTTTAAGAAGGTAAAATAAACCAACGGGTAAACGAAAAAAACAACCCCCAAAATTGAAAAAAGCTTTCCTATTCCTTCCCCCAAGAGGGGATCCAAGATACATGACCCCGGAAAATGCCAAACCCCAAAAATACGACAGAAAAAAATTTATGGACTCCCACACCAACGAAACCCTTGAAATTATCCATAGATAATTTCCAATAAACCCCAAAAAAATTTCCAAAAGTTTTTTATGCCTTCCAAAAAAGGGGAAACCCATCCAAAGAGGAGAAACCGTCAAC
>JAFIRS010006967.1:0-29748 GCA_018342105.1 Gonioctena quinquepunctata | reverse complement strand
AACGTTTATTAGCAATGATACATATAAAATACCATAAATTATTTTGTGGTTCTATTATAGTGTTGGAAGTTGGTATACGACGACCATATAAAGCCAATCGGTGCAATTGTTGATTGTGACTAAGACATAAACATTCCCGGAAATGAATTTTTTCACTAGGAAATAAGTATCTATTGTGCTCGCATAACATCCAATTTTCTCCACACAAACTGCATAAATTATTCCAACAATTGTCCGCATATTCATAACAACGTATACAGCGCGATTTAAGTGGCACTACTATAGCCTTATTGTGAATTGTGTCTGGATTTTTCTTGATGCATTCCTTACAGAGGCCGGTGCATGGATTCAGATGTTCCTTTGGCCAGGCACCCTGACAATTGTGACAGATCACATTTTCGCCTATTCTGTATGTGTAAACACACACTTTTGGTTTAGAATCCCACTGTTTTGTTAAAGGCATGATGATATAATTGAAGCACTGTCAATAAGCACAATACTGATCAATACTGAATGCATGTTAGAATTTTTAGGACTCATATACCTTCCAGGATTGTAGGCTATTTGAAGTGGAGGAGGAGTATTTTCTATTCTATTTGAGGCGGAGTGGTGGTGGCTCTGTCTGGAACCATTTAAATATAAGTGAGCATAGCTGAAGAAATCAGTATTTGCATTGTATTCAATTTGACAAGAACTATTTATCATGGAAAGTAAAGTGGCTGTTTTAGACATGTTGGCATCTATTGAGTCAACAACTTTGTCCAAGTAGAAGTACTTGTGAACGACGAAACTGGTGAGATGGGAGAAGTAGTGGAACAAGTTGGCAGTGATGATGAAGCAGTTGAGGATGGTGGAGTTTCAGCTGCTGCTGATGTCATAGAAGACTTGGCGAGGCGATTCCAGGATCTCACCATGGAACAGACAGATGGTTGTGCGGTGTGTTACACCATGACATTTGTGGCGTTACAAACCGTAGAGGAAAGTGTCGAAAAACTGTATGCTTTGTGCTTCAATCTATACACAATTAGACACCGCCAAGCAGACGTTGTATATAGACGCATAGATGTACACACAACGTGTGGTTATGGTTAAATAACGCATGACTATTGTCGAGTGTGTGAGACTGCACTGTTTTTAATAAGGCCTCGGGACGTTTGTGTTACTTGTAACAATTAATAATGATTTTTGATTTGTAATGAAATGGACAAAGGGGCTACATATAGTTATTTGGTTGATGTGCACTTGATTATGCGGCGGCTGGGGTAATATCACCATTTCATAAAAATTTTGTAATTCCATTATATCATATTAATTATCCATCTCCTCTCCAACACATTCCAAGTACACACACATATTTATTATTCAATCGCAAAATCTTTGACTTTTTATATTTTGTCTATGTGCAACATCCAATATTTGATCAATTATGTTTGCAGATTCACGTATTCTCCTCTGGAATCTCATTCGATCAATTGTTACATATTCCCCATACACATTTCTTGTATGTCTGTAAGAAAAATTCCATGCTACTATATGGTGGATGGTACTCATATTGTCACCCTCTTCATTCAGCTCAGTTTGAATGAGAATAATACAACTATATCAACAAGATGACCTTGGTTTTTTGAGTCAGCTACACATGTAACTTTCAAGAGGAGTAAAGTCTCTTTGAAATCATAAGAATCAGATGGGGGGGATGACGCAGAAGAGTCCGCTTTACTGGGCATGCGCGAATGAGAGAGGGAGTTGAATATGTATATATAAAGTGCAGAGTTTCTACATCAACATCAATTGTTTTCTTCACTCCTTAACTCAAGTTTCGTGTGAAAGATCAGTTGTTTTCTTCAATACAAGTTTCATATACAAATTAATCGTCATGAACTCCGATGACAGCAGCATTTTGGCTAAATTACTTGCTGATTGTGGTGATGGAGCAGTGTCGAAAGACGTAGACTTGGACTTCAATATGGACCAATATATTTTGATGAATGCAACGGAGGTGCCACGAAGTCAGCAGATATTTCAGCAGATATATCATTTTCCCAATTATTGCAGCCCATCTCTCCACCTGTCATCCACATTCTAGAGGATGTCCAAGTTGTCAGAGCAGCCAAGCGGAAGAGGAGAGCTTCTATTGATCTTCCCACAACATCAAGGTCTTCTCTGAACGACTCAGTGGCGAGCACATCATCCAAGGCCAAAGAAAAGTCCAAAAAATGTGTGTCATCGAAAACCAAAGATGCCCTAGCTGCTTTGACGTCATAGCAAATGTACGGTCAAAAGAAAAAGAAAGCGAAGCGTGACCTGATCAATGGTAATGACGCAATCACCAAATTGGAGCAAGTGGATAAGGATCTGGATGGGGAGTTGAAAGCGGCGCAAAAATTGGATGAGACGATTGCTACAATGGAGGCAGTGATAGTGAAGCTGCGCAATCAATCTGATGCCATCAAACTCAAAGTACAGGCAGATCGTCACACTAATAGCAATCTTCGAAAGAAGCTTGAAATGGATGTGCGGAAAGCCAGTCATTTATATGATGAAATGAGGACCATTTACAATGACTGGCGCAAAGAACTGGACAAACATTTCAGAAGTGATACTGATTAGATTGCAAATTTTTTCACTGATATATGTGTATATGTATTTTTTTATTTATTTATTGATTTATTTATTAAATATAATACATACAAACAGATCATAAATCCACTAGCTGGAGTATATATCGGTATTTTGTATGATACAATTTTAGTTTATGGTACATATGGTAACAATAGTTGGTTAATTCGAGATATGCTGGCAAATAGGATAATTCTAAACTGGGTTAGTGAAGTGGAAAATATATCTACACTATCTAACCTATTAAATTGTCTGCACATGTGAGTCAAAGGACTGTGGAAATGGTGGTGGGAGTTAGTTGCAACGGTGTGAAAAGATATGTTGGATCTCGAAGTAATTCGTGGCACATTGAAATTAACGAGGGCAAGTAATTCTGGCGAGTCAATTAGACCGTGTATGACTTTGTAAAGGAATGTAAGGTCTGAGACTTCTCTACGCTTTTTAAAATACAGAAATTTGATAAACTTATGCTGCATTTTTCCTATAGAATCGATTTTTTTTAATGTATCCCAAACACTACTGCAGTATATAAGCTTTGAACGTACTAGAGAAAAACATACTACTTCCATTGCTTTGATAGAAGAAAATTCTTTGCTATTGCGAATAACGAAACCTAATAGTTGAGCAGATTTAGAAGTGATGTTTTCTATATGAGATACAGTACCCCTAGATCCTTACATTCATTCACGCGGTCGATTATATCATTCAATGTATAATCGTGTTCCGTTGCCGATAAAATTCTTGCATAGGTCATAACTCTGCGTTTCCTATGCGTTTTCAAATGGTGGGTTTTCATATTAATTATACTTATGAGCTCCTTCGTATACCAAGATGGAATTTTTTTTGATTTTTTCCGCTAAGGAGTACACTCTGAAATTATAGATTGAGTAATATCGTTGAAAGTACTAAATATTGAGTTCACTCACATCACCATATTCTTCCAGGATGTCCCAATTGGTGTTGGTTATCATTCGTGAAAATTTAGCTTGATCCATTTTGTTGAAGTCAAAAAAATTTTTTTTGTGTTTTTACAATGTATGTTCATGGCGGGAGAAGGGTGATGTTGATCCTCTTGAACTAGTGACTCTGATTTCGTAGAATCATGGGCATTCCGTTCATGTACCCGATGAATAGATTGGTTTCTCCACTAGTAAGGCGTAGGTCGAGTACACATTTCAGATTTCTGTAGTAATCGCGTTGTTTGATGGTGTAGTCGCCTCTGATTGAAATTTATTTAAATTTTTGTTCTGACCGAAGTATTTTCTTGCTTTTGAGTAGGGGAATAACATCATTGCAGTTGGGTACGACCATTTTCACTGGACGGGGTTTATCCCCCAGATTCTTCCCTAAACGTGAAATCTGTAGATTATTCGTGTTAAAGTTGGGGATAATTGTTTTAACGACTGAAACGCATAATGACTTCGTGTCAGTGTCCTCATCTAGACCAAACAGCAGAACATTTTTTTCCTACGTTTTATTTCGTTCATCTCGGTTATAATCTCGAAAAGATTTTGGGAATTCCCTGTGAAATCGACCACTTTTTCTATCGAGTTCATTGACCTTATCGTTCAGAACTGCTATCTCTTGTTTATATTTATTTTATGTGGTTTCAATGCATTTTTGCAGCTTGTCCAGTTTTTTGTCGATTTGCTCCAATCTGGCGTTCAGACCGGCCAGAACACCTGTCGATACCTTATCGATGATATTTTTAAGGAAAGTGTCGTCTTGCCAGATTTGTTTTAATGAGTTTTGGCTACGCTTCGAACTTCGACGATTTGATCGCGTGTTAATGGCATATTCTAACTATCCGATAATTATACACTTTTTGGGAGATGAAACTGGGTTCACAGGATGTACCACAAATTACACCACTCTCGGAATCAGAAATAATTTTAGTTAGAATTTGAATAACTACCATAAACTTGAACTTTGACGGAGCTATTTCAAACGTGTGTTGTGTATCACGAGCGTATAATAAAATCGAGAGGAAGTGGTGTTGGAATGCACCCACTTCATCATTTTTTGTTTAATGTGATAATAAAACCTAGTTCACAATATACTTTTTTATTTCAATCAAATAGAAATATTGTCATAAGTCTATGGCCATAAGGGCCTTAAAGGGGGTTGGTAGCTCAGAGGGATTGATAACCAGATTATGAACTCAGAATTCAAAAACAAACATGCAATATTTATTACTATCATAAATATATACAACAATATACTTACACCTAAGGACTATATATACAACACTGCCAGAACGGCAGCTCAAAAATAGAAACTACATTCTGTTGGCTTCCAGCTCTTTCTCTCAGGGGAGGGCACTTCCCGACTCTGGACTACTTGTGTCACACACCAAGACCTGACCACTACTCCCTCCCCTATCTTTCTCTGCTTACCTCGAAACCTAATTGTTTTTGTTTTATCTTATGAATAATTCAAAGAAAGATTATGATTGCAATCTTCTATTGCTCAGATTCGTACAAAGAAGTTTTCATAATAATGTGCAATTCGTAACCACAGTAATTATTAAAATAAATATCGATATCAGGTCAGCATAAATACAGAGTGATTCCTAATATATAACATCTCTTTTTTTTAAAATACATAAAAAATCAATTTTTCATTTGAAAGCTGCTGAATCGATCTGGAAGTTTCCTTTCTCTAGTAGACCTTCTCAGGCTGGGCAAACTGGAATGAGTTATATCATTATCAGAGTTCTCTCTACTAACAGAACTTCTTGAACCTGATGATGAACCGGTCATATTATGATGAATATTATTATTACCAGTAAAACCATTACTATTGCTACAAGTGAGCATATCCAAATTATCATCTAATGCATTTTGAATGTTTCTATCTTTCCCCGATTCAAAACTCCTAGGTCTTAAATCTCTCCTATTACGTCTATATTCGCCTTGTTTTGTTGACACTATATAGGATCTTGGCGAATTATGTATTTTTTTAATTTCACCCTCTTCCCAAGCATTGCCACGTCTCAAATATACCTTTTCTCCTTCTTTCAGTTCACACAGATTCTTGGCATTTTATTATAATAATATTGTTGTAATGATTGCGATTCTTGTTTCTCTTTCTAATATCTTTTTCTACTCTAGGTAACAATTTATTCTCTAGAATTGGAATTTTAGTTCTCAAAGTTCTGTTCAACATCATTTGAGCGGGTGATTTATTTATATTCTTAAGAGCCGTGTTTCGATACTCCATCAACATGGAATATATATCAGTTCGTTGTTGCAAAGCTTTAGTCAACATTTTTTTTTTGCTATCTGTACTGCCCGTTCTGCAAGTCCATTCGACTGTGGGTAAGTTGGACTACTTGTTGTTAGTATTATATCCCACTCTTTCGCAAACATTTTGAAAATGTGACTACTGAAAGGCATATTATCTGACATTATTTCTTCAGGAATGCCATGACTCGAAAATACATCTTTCAAAGCTGTTATAACACAAAGTGCAGTTTTTCCTTTCAATTCTTTGATTTCTAACCAATTCGAATAATAATCTATAACTACAAGATAAACTCTTCCATTGAAGTCTAAAATATCTGTACCTACTTTTTGCCATGCTCTTTTAGGAATTGAATGAGGAAGAAGTAACTCTTTTTGATTATTATTTTGGAATCTTTGACAAATATCACAATATTCCACAAAACTTTCAATATCTTTACTGATTCTAGGCCAATACAAACACTCTCTTGCTTCCGAATATTTTCTGAAAATTTCCTCTTTTACTGACCCGCCTCCAATGATGTTAATCTTATTTTCTTTGAGAATGTTTAATCTTACACAACCATTCAAACCCAAAATAGGTTGAGATTCAACAGGGGTAACTATAAATTCAAGTTGGATAGAATTTTCGCAAATAAGTGAAATTTTTCCTTTTGATTTTACTTTGAAATTCCCAAAACCTACCAAAACTATATTTGTTTCAGTAAGATGCAGATTCGGATTAATAATTTTCAGAGATTGAAATACACGTTCTGGCAAAATATTTACTTCGCTTCCAGTATCCAGCTTGAAGTTTATTTTCATTGTCTCAACCTGGATTATGGAATACCAAGCATTTGGAGTTTCATTAATTTTTATTTCAGTTATGAGAAATTCATTTTCATGTTCACTGATATCATCCATATCAGGACGAATAACTTCTCTTACCTTCTTATTCATATTGAAATTATTATTTCCAGTAAATTTTAATTTACAACAGCTTTCAAAATGATTTTTACCTTGACAATAGTTGCAAATTTTTCCGAATGCTGGACATTCTCTGTATTTGTGCCTTCTGTTACATCTGAAACAGTTAAATAAATGTGAATTATTATTATCAAATTCTTCATTTTTATTCGGAATTCTTTTGGTGCGCATATCATTTGTTTTTCTTGGTACTTCCTTTAATTTCAGCTCTTCCACCATTTTGGATTGATCCTGCAACATTAGGGATCGCCTTTCGCTTAATTCTTGGGCCACACATAAACTATATGCTTCCTTTAATGATATGTCATTCACTTTCAATAATGCTTTCTGGACGGTTTTCTCGAACACTCCACTAACTATTCGATCTCTGATTAAACTATCCTCTAAGGATCGAAATTCACAAGTAGCTGCCTTGGTCTTCAAATTCAAAAAGAATGTTTCAAAGGGTTCCCCTTCATGTTGTTTGAAAAAAAAAATTGAATCGTTCAATTGTCAAATTTTTCTTAGGGATACAATATGCTTCAAACTTGCTCAAAACAGTATCAAAGTTATTTTCATCCCCATTCTTTTCATACTGGAACGTTTCCATCACTTCAATAGCATCCTCACCAATGAGATTCAATAATATACTGATTTTCCTTTTATCCGGAACAGTGTCCATACCAGAAGCAACCATATAGACTTCGAAATTACTTCTCCATTTCTTCCAATCAATCGAAGGATTACCTTTGATTTGTAGCGCCTGAGGTTTATTGAAATCTGTCATCCTGTCCTGTCAATTTAGCAATTCGAATTTTCACTCTGCTAACTTGAGTTCTGACTTTGCAAACTTCTTTTTCTATTTTCTTGGGTTCTTAACTCGCTGCCACCATGTTTTATCTTATGAATAATTCAAAGAAAGATTATGATTGCAATCTTCTATTGCTCAGATTCGTACAAAGAAGTTTTCATAATAATGTCAATTCGTAACCACAGTAATTATTAAAATAAATATCGATATAGGTCAGCATAAATACAGAGTGATTCCTAATATATAACATATTAAAATAAATATCGATATCAGGTCAGCATAAATACAGAGTGATTCCTAATATATAACAGTTTTTATTCATCAATTGGATCGAGGTTAGCAATTCAGCAATTCTGCTTTGTTATATTTCAATTTGGAATTTCTAGGTCGCTAAAACTGCCCACAAATGTTTTGGATTGTCGGCCTAGTTTTTGTTATTGAATGTTTTGATTTGGATGTTATGGAAAGGTGATATGATTTATTAATTTTGAATAATGAACTGGAAATTTGGGAAAGTAAAAAATGATTTTCCCTAACTTGTGACATATGCCTCCCCTCTAAAAAAGCTGGACCCCAGCTTTAAAAATTCCACCTAAATGCAAAAATATATAACAAAACTATACAATACAAACACCCTAACCGATAAATACAATACAAGAAGCATTAATTATTAATGAAAACCATAAAATAAAAATCTTCTCTGGTACACACACCATGGCGGGAGTCCGGACCTGTCGTCGAGAGTCCTCAGGCTGGCTCTTCCTGCAGTCCGCTTGTAGTGGGCCCGAACGTCGTCACTGCTGTCATGTTGCCGCAACTCTCTGCCTGCAGCGACGGTGGCGGTTGTTGACGGTGCTGCGTTTTTGGACAATCCTCGTCGACGTACTGGTGGCGCCATCCGTTTTGCGTGATGCTCGTCGAGTCGAGGGAGAAGAAGAATTGTAATCGTGTCTCTTGTCCCCCAAACCTAATATTATGTTCGCTCGGTTCGCCGTTTCATTTGGGGCCTTACACGTTAGCAGCCCCCCAATATCGTTCTGTGCTGTGCGGTTTGTGCATCCATTGTATTTTTCGGATTACAAACTGAGTGCTTCGTAGTTCCGACGTAGTTGTTTGAAAGTGCAAGATCAGCGATTTCATGGATGTGGGACTATATCTGCACATGGCCCAGCAAATCTTCTGGTATGTTATTGTCCTCGGTTTGGGTGATTTTTTCATGAACTTCACTTTTTACAGGTAACAGCTACCAAACTACTCAGTTCGTTCAGCGCTTTATACCTTTGTGAAGTCATTGAGCTGCATGGGACTGCGCTTCGACTCCCTACTCTATGTGACTTCGTTGAGCATTCCTTGTTGGAGTCTGGGTTGTGTACTCCTGAAGCCAGGCTGAGACCTCTCCATTGGATTCTTGTGGTTCTGGGCGGTATCTTCCTGGATTGTGTGTGTACCATTACCGAAAAAAGAAAGAACTAGTTAAATATAATAATTATTTCAGAGTGTCAACAACAATAATTATTTAATCCTATTCAAAAAATAAAAAGAAACCTACTAATATTTGTTGCAGAATATCTATATCATTGATTATCTTTCCTGCCTATATTCAAATACATTGTCTTCAAATTGAACAGCTTATCTCACAAAATATTTCGGTATCCTTTGATACCTAAATTCAATTTTTTCAACATTTTACACAAATTAACATTTCAATAAAAATAATTTGTAATAATATTATTAATTCATCAACATTTTCTTATTGATAAAAAGTTCGGATTGTCATACCCTAGGAATTACTCAATCTCAATTAATTCTTTTACCAGAAAAAGGAAATTATGTTAGTAGGAAGGGAACCGTCATCTAAAGAATGAATTATTTTCGAGGGGAGTGTTATTTTTTAATTACTCATACCAATGAACAACAATTTTCTCAATGGCTTTGAGCGTGTGTGGTTCAAAAATACCTTCGTTCTCTGCATTCTATGGTCATCCAATCTCACATTCACCCTAATTCATTTGGACTGACATCTTTTCTTGACATCCAAACGAAATAAAAAAAAATATCAAGGCGGATATTCAACTTTAACTGAAGTTTTCTTCCATATCCCCCCCGATTTCTCTCGAGAATACTTTGAGTGAGGTAAATGTTAAGCCTTGTCAGCATTCTTCCACATTCCCCTCCTCATTTGGACTATTTATTCGCACCAAGGTATTTTTGATTCAATTTTTTGAAAGGGTCTACCCTCTCCCTTGCTTCTCAGAAAACCACAAAAAAAAATATCTTTGATGATATCCTTCATATCACGAAATTCACACCCTTTCATTTCCATATATACCCCTTATGCATTCAACTGTTTCATTCTACATTACTCTTTTCCCTTCTTTTTTCCCTTCTATATTATACTTGCTGTTCTCCTTCTATCTTATATATATATATATATATATATATATATATATATATATAAACATATCCATATATACACATATATATGTTCCTTGGATGCTGGTCCTGGCAAGAAAAGTGTTCCCGTAATTCCTTCTATATAAAAAAGAAAAAAAAACATTATTAAACGTAAAGACATGACCCTATAGATACCCAGGAAAAATCGTCAAGTTTCTCCTCGTTTATCTCACGTAGCGTGCACTTCACGCTTTGTCCTGGAATGTGCAAGTTTAAAATTATTGTCATCATATTCTAATTACTTCAATTTCAATAAACTCAGCACTAATTTCTAACAAATGTTTTCATTTCTATTCACGAACGAAAATGTAAACACCATTATCCATTATTTTTATGAGTCTGTCCCGTAATGAACATTCAATCTTTAAAATTTGGTATGTCCTTTCCTCATTTGAAAAATTGAAAAAAATTTAAACATTTTTTCACAGTATTTTTCGTGATATTAGTATAAAATAATCTTCTTTCGGAATGGGGCCTATCAGATTTATGCCATTATTCCGGAACGAATTCTAAAGAATTTATTACAACAAAAAGTTATTTGACTCCTTATTCTCAGTTGAATAAAAACATCAATTGTCCTATTGTGAAATCATAACAAATTAAACACCACCAATAAAAGGTTTTCGAAAATTATTGTTCGTATCTTTTACACTAATAACTGCTTAGAGAAAATATATTTCAACAAGTATGTCATACTGTTTATTTATTTTTATTTTATTTCTTCCTGACAAAACTTCCAGAAAAGTGAAACCATAAAAATGATTTATCAAATCATTTTGAAATGAGGGAAAACTCCCAATCAAGTACCTACTGAAATAAAAGTTATTTAAATTATAATGTTCAATACCTAACAATTTCAAAATTCTTCTTACTTTTACATGAGCTGAATAAAAATATTTCAATAGCTTTCATGCAAAGAATAATCGCCAACTTATCAACCCAAAATTGAAACTATCCAGTAATCTTCAATGAATTGAACAAAAATTACAAAAATCCACCAAGAAATTTCCCTAATGCACTTATACTGAAACAAATCCTAAAAAAATATTCAAACTAGAATTCATTCATCATCTGGTACAAAAAATTTTTAAAATTGAAACTTAAAATTTGGGAAAAAAAACAATACTAGCTCACCACAATGAGGTTTGAAATATTATTTATCCGTATTTGGAAATATTATTAAAGCATATTATACTACTATATTTGTATTCCATATTGAAAATTCTTCAAAAAATTTACTCATATAGATGTGGTGTGTTCAATGTTCTGTTTCCACAAGCACGATTCTACAGTTGATATTCAAAACTGGATGAACTTGACATTATAATACACGACAATCACCTTTCTCATTGCAAAAATATACAAAAATATCTGCCTAAAGGCAAGCTTTCATGTCATTCTCCCGACACATCTCCCAAGCTCTCCTTCATTTCATGTACATCACTTCTCGCTATTCCACGAGTTATCCTCAAATTCTTAAAGGTACGCTTTCATGTCATTTTTTCAACACATCTTCCAAGCCTCCCTTCAGTTCATGTACACATATGATCACTTCTCGCTATTCCACGAGGTATCCTCAAATTCTTAAAGGTGGGCTTTCATGTAATTTTTTCAACACATCTTCCAAGCCTCCCTTCAGTCTATGTCTTCTCGAGTCATCAACTCGAAACACACTATTTAAATGCCAAAATCAACAATAAGGCTTATATGAAGCGTATGTCAGTTCATCGAGGTACTTTTCATCTACTTTTCATTATATATTTAATCAACTTTCATTATATTCTATGCATTGAACACATCATTACTTCATAATTCGGAAAAAACATTCTAAGAAAATAAACGGAAATGTGTAAAATCACCAATTGGAACCACTACTAGACCATATCTTTCGTATTCTCAAACAGTCAATTTTACTTTTCACATTTTCACAAAGCATATGCCTATTCGGAGGGCTATTAGCTAGATAGTTATCCTCCCACTGCTGGCTAGACAATGTTTTCAAGACATATACATGTGTTTCTTTGAAAAGGTTTTTCTTTCTAAAATGAACCGAGCATTTTGACTTCCGATATATGTTAGTAATCATAAATGCAAAAAAGTGTAAAATCTAAGAGAAACTTCAAATCTTTTCATCTCACAGCGACCAATATCAGAACTTATTATTACCACATAACAACGACTGCACAATAGTACGTAATTTCAATATTTATCGTAGAACAATAAAATCAAAAATGTTATCAACAAATATTTATACAAAAATTCGACATTTGAAAAAAAAAATAGCTCGAGGTACTTCAAGAGATTTATTATGGAGAATAAACCTCCAAAATCGAAAGCAAGGCGCCTCCACCATATGTCATAAGTCTCTGGCCATAAGGGCCTTACAGGGGGTTGGTAGCTCAGAGGGATTTTGTGATAACCAGATTATGAACTCAGAATCCAAAAACAAACATGCAATATTTATTACTATCATAAATATATACAACAATATACTTACACCTAAGGACTATATATACAACACTGCCAGAACGGCAGCTCAAAAATAGAAACTACATTCTGTTGGCTTCCAGCTCTTTCTCTCAGGGGAGGGCACTTCCCGACTCTGGACTACTTGTGTCACACACCAAGACCTGACCACTACTCCCTCCCCTATCTTTCTCCGCTTACCTCGAAACCTAATTGTTTTTATTCATCAATTGGATCGAGGTTAGCAATTCAGCAATTCTGCTTTGTTATATTTCAATTTGGAATTTCTAGGTCGCTGAAACTGCCCACAAATGTTTTGGATTGTCGGCCTAGTTTTTGTTATTGAATGTTTTGATTTGGATGTTATGGAAAGGTGATATGATTTATTAATTTTGAATAATGAACTGGAAATTTGGGAAAGTAAAAAATGATTTTCCCTAACTTGTGACAACATTGAATCCTAAACAATTGCATTTTTTCAATCCAAGAATTATGTTTATTAGGGAACTTGAACCATTTGACATAAACTTTATTTTCTCTTCTCTTCAATATCTTTTCGACGAGGTATACATCAGGATTTTGGGTTTTCAGTAATTCTGGCTCATAGAAGCAACTTCGAATGGGATTCTTCTCCATATCTTCAAAAATTTAAGTCGGAGAATATGTGATATTGATTTTTACAATTTTAAATAATTCCGTGGTGAAATTAGGTTCAACCCTTGTCAAACTGTTGCTTAAATTTGGAAATTCTCATTATATCATTCACTCGATATTTTGGCTTGATTTTTTTCATTTTCACCTTTTATTCTTCTTCTTGATGATGATTTTGAGCTCTGTAGTGGCTGTCACATCAATCGGTCTCATACCTATTGTACGATGTACTTCATTGTTATATGTATTCGTTATAATTGGAAGAATATCTAACCATTTGTGATTTTTGTTTACTGAAAACTCTTTGTGGATTCAGGTTTTTATTGTTCGGATTGCTCTCTCTGCTATGGCTGCCTTCATAGTGCTAAATGTCGAATAATGTTTAATTTTTTTTCGCTCCATCAATGATGAAAAATGTCTATTGTAAAATTCTTTCCCGTGATCGCTTTGTATGTGTTTTGGAGAATACGTAGCGTCTTTTAATGTCATTTTCATGGCATTAGTTACTGCTATCCCAGTCTTTGCTTTGACTGGCTTTGTCCATAGATATTTGGAATAACAATCGAGAACCACCAAAATATAACAATGAGCTTTAATGATTCTGGCATATGGTTGAAATTCAGCGAGATTAATTTGCCATAAATCTCCTAGACCTTTAACGACGATAGATCTTCTCTGGAAGTTACGACGAGCCGGCTTGTTCATGATCTCCTGTTAATGATTCAAGTGTAACCCTAAGGCTCTTACTCTTTAGACTTCGAATATGTGGGCCTCAGTCATTCACGGTTTGATAAAATTTTGACTGGTCAAGCACTAGAGACCGGTCTCTAGTACTTGCCATGAGGGTGTTTCTCGAAAAATGACCGAGAGGGAATTTTGATATAAAATTTGGAAAAAAGTAATAATTTCTATTGAGGATGCAGCTTCGCTACCCAGTATGGATTAGCAGGTAGCCCATCACTCCAAAGAGTGCCTGGGACGTTTAAAACGCGAGGGGTCGTCTATGGCATAATCAGTGGCTTCCCTAACGAGCAGATTCTCGTGGGCTGTTGTACAATCAAATACTTTCTGATTGCGTTCTCGAATGATGTTTCTGATGGAAGGCAGATTCAAGTCTTCAAGGATCCGATCGTTTCGCACGTACCACGGAGCGTTCGTTATCATCCGCAGAACTCGCATTTGCGCCCGTTCCAGGACGCCAATGCTAGACCTGCAGATTTGGCCCCAGGCGGCTGAGGCATACAAAATGACAGGCCTGAACATCATCTTGTAAATCATGACCTTGTTTTTTAATGAGAGTTTACTCTTCCTGTTGACGAGAGGGTATAACGCGCAGATTTTTTTGACAATTTTTGTTCTTACAATTTTGACGTTTGGACCCCAGGTGAGCCGGCGATCCACAGTAACTCCCAGGTACTTGACCTGCTCTGACCATTCTATCTCCCTTCCTGAGATAGTCACTCCCCTCTTCGGGTTGTTTCTCTTACGTCCCATCGAGATCGTCTGTGTTTTATCAGGATTCAGCCTTATTTTCCACTCCAGATACCACTGCTGGAGGTCGATTAATGCATTTTGCAAATAAACGACCCCCATCAAATGGTCGGCTGCAGAGGAAAGCAAAGCCGTATCATCGGCGAACAGGGAGACCTTTACATGTTCGCTTCTTGGCATATCGGACGTGTGAAGGGCGTATAATACAGGAGACAGCACTCCGAGATAGAATTGTCGACCCTGACTTGAAATGTCCTACCTAAGATGAACGATTTTATCCATTTGACCAAACCCAATGGCAAATGAAAATCAATAAGTTTGGCGAGTACTTCTTCATCAAGCCTTTGCAGGACGATCTTCTCAGCCAACTTAGCTGAACTGCAAAGCAGACTGATCGTTCGATAATTGTGTGGGAAGGTCGGGTTTTGCCCCTGTTTTAGAATCATGACCACAATGGCATTCCTCCATCTACGAGGGAATCTCTTAAGGCGCAGAGAGTTGTTTATGATGTTTAATAATGATTGCACCTGGTTTTCCGGAAAAAGCCTTATCATTCGATTAGTTATTCCATCGTAACCAGGTGCTTTTTTGGGGTTAAGCCCCTTGATATAAGCCTTAAGTTCATCCAACGTAGCTGGACGAATGTCATCGTGATCGGGTTCCCTGAGAGTGCGGCGAACCCGATCTTCTAACAAAAGATCAAGATCCAAATCATCGTCTGAATGCTCGTTCAATCTAAATTGCCTTTCCATCGAGTCTGCAAAAGCTTGAGCTTTGGACTCGGGGTCGTAGCACAGTCCGGCCTCACCATGAATAGGGGGAAGATCGGTCTTTTTAATTTTTAAATTTTGGTGAATTTGGTGTGTTCCCCACCGCAGTTTGCACACCTAGCTTTTTCTTGTCTAGGTTTTTGGCATTCTCGAGTGATATGTTCGTCCCCGCATTTAACACAAGCGGGTATGGCACAGCAGTTCAGCTGACAGTGGCCGAAACGCTGACAACGATGGCGCTGTCCCACAGAGGCTCTGGGTCTCTGTGGTTCAGCAGTGATTAGAACGTTCAATATATCGGTAATTTTAAAAATTTCTTTTTGTTCTTTGTTTAAAAGAACAAGGACAAGAGGTAAAGGGTTTTTTTTTTAATCGGATTTGTGTATTCAAACCACTGAATCCGGGGCAAACCCCCTTTCAGACAGCTCTGCTTTGATGTCGTCGCAAGAAATGAATTCGGGAACACCTCTCAGGACTACCCGTAATTTTTTGTCCTTAGGGAGACTATAGGTATAGAATGGGATTTTTTGGTCCCTGAAAACACTACTTATCTTCCTGAAGGTTTCAGGAGAGTCTGGAAATATTTTAACTCCGTCAAAGACATTCTTAGCGGGTTTAACAAGTTTTATGTTATTAGACTTGAACAACGAAATGACCACATATTCTCATCCCTAACGGTGATGGGAGGGACATTCTGTCTTTTCAATGTCTGTGGAGTCAGTTCCGTTGGTGGTGTATTGATCACGTCAGTCTTGTTGGAATTTTGGGGGACGTTTGAATCGCAAATTTCAATTGGATTTGAGGAATTTGGAATTTTCTAAAAAATGGTGGAGGAGTCAATGTTGCTCACTTGAGCTGATTCCGGTCCTGGATTTGATGACTTTTCGAACGAGGGGACATGCATATCGCCTTCTGACAAGTTTTACAATTCGTTCGAAATGGGAATGAAATTGTATTTTTACTAACTGAACTAGTAGTTGCTACTATTCTGCAGCTTCTACGTTGAGGTTGGATAATAGATGGTGGGTTTACTTTACCTTTCGGTACTGGAAGTGCCGGGACAGAATTGATCCTGTGCCTTTTGGCTTGAGCTTGTCCGTTTTGAGTATCTAATGTAGAGATTCGGGATTGAACTAGCGCATTGACCGCAGGGATTTTGATCAGCTCATCACATAAAGAGGCCAACAAGGCCCCGAGTACTTCCAGGAGATCGGCTCTTTCGAGAGAACCGATTCCTGCAAGTACCGATTCCTTGCTTGCCAGATTGCACTCACCAGTCGGCCGATCGGATTCTGCTGAGGAGGAATTTCCGGTAATCTCTAATGGTGTGGATGGCTGGGTTCTTTCGCCTTCCGTTGTACAAGACGCTGGTTGGCTTCGGGAACACTGGTTTTTTCTGATTTTTTTGGGAGCGAGAAATAACACAGGCGTACGGTTGATATCGGGGCCGTACTTGAGCCGGCTTGTGTAACTCATCAACTTGTCGTTTGACATTACTAGCCATACTGATGCTTCACAATAGTTAAGTCAATCAATATATGATGCCTTCTTCACGGAGCTCTTCTATTATCGATATTATCTCATTATCATGACCTGTGTGTCCAGACGCTTTCGATCCTATGAGCAATCGTAAACGATCCACCAATTCTTTAGGCTTATTCCAATATATATAGTTTTGTGTTTTTGATGTAAACACTTTCTGCAATTTCATTCGTTTCATTCCTTCGCCACTACTTATATCATTGACTGATTTTAATAGTGGTTTTATGATCCCTTGATATTTCTTAGATTTTCTATATTTTATTCCATTTTTCACCTGATTCTTTTTGTACAATGCTTTTGTTAAATCCAATATTTGAACATAAGTGTGTTGTATTCTCACATCATCTACAGCAGGAGGTTCCTTGAGGAATATCAAGTTATATAAATCTGAACTGCCAGGAAATTGACGTACTTGTATTGCCCCATCACAAAAGGAAATATTGCGACCACCAAAGCGTACTCCTAGATTTCCCATGATTAACTTTTGTGTTGGAGGTTCTACTCGTATACCATAATTTGTATCATATGCATTGTGTCCATTCAAGAGATTTTTCACGTATTCTCCCAATTTCTTAACATTTTCAACACTGGACGATCCCAAATTTGCTGAACCCATTGACGATGAAGAGGGTGTTTCAAATAATGTAGTTGCTGCCATTCTTCCATTGTTCATATCTCTGATGGTTTCATTCTCAATGCCTGACAATGATACATCACCACTGAAAGAATGTTTTTTTTCCAATTGGAGGGCTCATTGAAATGGTGCGGTTTATGGAAGATGTAGGTGGTATCACAGTAGCTACGGAAGAAAGTATATTGAGTGGTTTTGTTATAGGATCATACAATTTTTCAAGTGCTATCTTATCCTCCACATTTCCGCTTATCATATCAAGGATATATGAAGTTGTCGAGTCCTTTGCGATATCGTCCATCCTGTAACTTTCTATCTTTATCGATGACAAGGAATCCATATTCATCATTCCAACATTTGGTACACATCATTTCAAATCCTTTGAATGTTACATCAGGTGAGACGTGATCGGAAAAGATGTGATGTAAATTCGTTTCATCTTGCTTGAATATGATGATGAAGTATTATCACGAACCAACTGTTTGAGAACTCGTGAATAGGTCTGTGCAAGATAGAAGCAATCGACACTTTATGGCGTCCCATACAAAAATATGATCGGATAATATCTTGTTTTTCGCAAATCACATCATCAAAAATGAACACTGAATTTAGTTTGGCGTCAGAGGGTTGCACAATATTACTGAATGTGAAGAAACCCAATCCTTTTATTGCTGCTAATACATTGCGCAAGTATTCATATTTCGGTTGATTCAACGACTTTTAATAGAGATGAACGTTTGTAAATCGCAATCCTTTTGGATTTGTCAGTAGAGATAACATGGCATTTGTCTTTCCGCAATTTGACGAACCGATGATTAGCGAGCGAACAGATGAGGAAGTAGTGGGCCATGTCTCAATGAGTTCGCCCCATTTAATCCAGTCCCGATTTTCTCATCCAAATTATCTATTTTTGCTCGACAATGCGCATTGTTTGACGGTTCGACACTTATTAATGCAAGATGTGTGAGATATGTTTCATTTGAATGTATACACCACACGGAGCAGACGTAAAAGCAACAGATCGAATAATAAAAAAAGGTCGAGGATTTGTAAATTCATTAATAAATAAATTGCCGTTTGAATTGCATCTGCCTGGAGAATATCAATATTGTGGACCCGGAACCAAATTGCAAAAACGATTGGCACGCAACGATCTATGCATCAATAAATTGGATAGGGCCTGTAAAACACACGACATTCAGTATTCGGAGAATCTCGACGATATTGAAGCTAGACACAAAGCGGACAAACAGCTCGAATACAGTGCTTTGGATAGGGTCAAATCGAAGGACGAAAGGGCGTTTTGGTATGGGTTGTGATGTGAACAATATCAAACAACGAAGGAGAAAAAATAAATCATCGAAGAAAAATGAGTGAAATTAAATCAGAAAAGTGGCATTCGGGGCAGGAATTGTACGAAAAGTTCGGGATGAATTACATAAAGCTGGAGGTAATCAATTCGTGACAAACAACAGAAAAATAGCCACAACAATGGCATTGAAAGCAGCACGTAAATATTTAAAAGCAGCAGGCGGAAAGAAAAAAATTCGCACACCTAGCATTATAT
This sequence comes from Gonioctena quinquepunctata, assembly GCA_018342105.1. Taxonomy (NCBI): domain Eukaryota; kingdom Metazoa; phylum Arthropoda; class Insecta; order Coleoptera; family Chrysomelidae; genus Gonioctena; species Gonioctena quinquepunctata. Next base: position 10,556 of record JAFIRS010006967.1, on the reverse strand, counting down.
CTATTCCAAAAGTTGGTGGAATTTCACCATTGATACCAATTTTTGCCGGATTGTCTGCATTGGGTAGTTTGGCCGGTGCTGCTGCAGGTATAAGCAGAGCTATAAATTCGGTAAGTGCGAGCAAAAATGATCTGAAAGAGGTAAAACATCATAACAGAAAGATGGAGGCGATAGCTTTGGGAAAAAAGGGTAGTAGCATATTTTTGAAACCATATCGCAAAGGCCTCGGCATCTATCTCAAACCATATACATCAAAAAACTAATTGATGCTCTATGATTATGCCAAACAATTGAAAATTCCACATTTTCGTGGTGTGTTCATGCTTGATAATTTGCCCACCTCGTGACCACGTAATCATGAAACAGCCATCATCAATTTTGATGGAATCAGCGGTCGAGGAACACATTAGGTGGCATACAGAAGAATTGGAAGAGTTGCAACATATTTCAACAATTTTGGAGATTCACCCCCACCAGTGGAGTTGGTCCGTTACTTCCGAAAAGGTACACATAAAGTCGAAAAAATTATGTATAATTATGAAAAACCTGAAAAAATAAAATGGATTTCACGCCAGAAATGGATCGAAAGGATATTAAGAGAATGGGGCATTCCCTCATCGCATATTCAAGATTACGCAGCTTGAAAAAAATGAGTAAAGGTCAACTTGTAGATATGCCCAAGGAGGTCATGATTTCTTGGGCAGCTAATGAAATTGCATCGGTTTGGGAAATACTTCCCAAACACCTTCAAGAGGATATTGATATTCTAAAATATAAATATTGGTATGAACATCATATGGACAATGCAAGTGTTGGAACATCAAATTCCAGTGATGTGAATGACGAACCCATACCTCTAAAACTATTTTGCTGTTATTGCACCATCGATGATTGTAATATTGGTGCCATAAACAATCAAATTGAATTGGGGCACACAATGCCGCCGAGAAAACGAATAAAATTATATCACATGTATTGTGAATAACAATAAAATGATTTGTTATCATATGAATGCAATCAGTCATGTCACGAAAGTTAAAGCTACAAGCTGTTGGATCCACTGTCTTGAGTACAGACTTCTACCCACCCATTGAACTGGATAAGAATAGCCGTTATGGATTGGGGCTTTTGGGATTCTATGGATGCAACACAATCCACAACATCACGGAAACAAACAACTCGATCACTTTTGCCATCCCTGTAGAGGAAAACCATCCACTCAGTAAGATATATCATATAAAAATACCAAGTGGTGCATATGAGATAGAAGAAATAAATGATGTTATCCAACGAGAACTTGAATTCCACGTATTCAGGGCGCGAAACATGATGTCGCTACATTGGATTAATTGTTCAGTCTTCGAGCAAACAATAATACATTCAAATGTATGATGTGATCAAAGTATGTGGTGGACCTGAAACATAAAAACGCAATAGCATCCCTGTTGGGATTCAAGAAAAAAGAATTCAGTGCGACTCGCATGCATGAATCTACATCTCCTGTGAATATTGTTCCCGTGAGACTCATTCGATTGGATTGCAACATCATTTCAGGATCATACATGAATGACGAAGAAAATCATATTATTTTTTCATTCGATGTTGATGTTGAGCCGGGCTATAATATAACAAAAGAATCAAACAACATTATTTATATGCCCATCAGCCCGGAAAGACGTCAGTTCATCGACAACATTACTCTGCGCATATTGGATCATCGAAATAATTTCATTGATTTCGGTAGTGTGGAAGAAATAGTTGTCATATTGGAATTGAAGAAATTACAATAACGAATGTAATGGGTTCTTGCTACAAAAAACGACAAAACAGTGAATACGAAATATATTCACTGAAAAAGTGTCATCGTCCATCAAATATTGCTAAAAAGAATAGGTTTGCCAGGAAAAAGGTCATTCCACAAGTGTGTGCTGAACGGCAAAGACATAAATTGTCAGCGAGAGATCTTGATTTTCTAAAATCTATTAAACTCAGAATTCGATAATAAAATGGTGCTCGAAGTAAACAGTGACAAGTTGAATATTTTCAATGAACCAGTGGTCGATCATTCTCTCATAAGTCTGCACGAGCATACCTATAAGCCATACAAATCACCATTGGTCAAGAATTCAGACGAAATCCGAATTGCAATCAACAATCAAGATGTAATACTGGACATTGCCGACAGTTTCATTTACATTGAGGGAAAATTCAAACCAAATGAAGTGAACAAAGTACGCTCTCTCCAACAATGCTTTGGCATTTCTCTTCGATGAGATCCGCTATTAAATGGGTGGTGAGCAAGTTGCCGTTGTTCGAAAACCAGGCATGCCATACACAATGAAGAATATGGTTTCATGTGGTCAATCACACTCTCACATGCTTTTGAAAACTGGATGGGGACTTTCCGACACAAAACAACACATCATTGATGCACCCAGTCATTTATTCAGTGGAAAACTTCCTCTCAAATATTATGGGTTTTGCCGAGGATAATAAGACGAGCATGCAAAAAAAGAACTGATTTCGATTATAGCTCGCTCATTCAAGAATTCATATATTGGAGAAGTTGATGCCACTTTGGAAATTACAAAGACTGAGTGGAAAATAAGACATGTTGTGCCCGATGACACGCAGTAGAGTGGTCTGAATTCAAAAATCAAGTTGGCTTATCGTATGTGGGATCTTTATGAATTACCCTCATTACGTTGCACATTTTCAAACATATGGGCAATTAAAACAACGAACATTTTGGAAACACCTCGCTTTATAATGATTGGTTTTCAAAGTACCAACGCATACGAAAACAGAACAGTGGATGTGACAATATTCATAAATGCAGACATAAATTAGGTTCAATTATTTCTTTGTACCCTATTGTATTTTAACAAATGTCTGACTATTCCTATACATGTAAATGTCTCAAGGAAAATAAACTGATTGATTGATTGAGTGTATTTGAACTCTGACCCGTTGGAACCGGACTTTGAAAAAAACTATTATCTTACTTACTATGCATATGGGACTTTCAACGTAGTTATTATGACAAAGATATGAGTGAACCTCTTATGAACCTTGATGCATTTCAACAGAATCCCCTGTTCATCATTGATTGTTCACATCAACCGAATGCTACAAAATCATCCACAGTGGATATCAAGCTGGAGTTCGAAACAAGAAAAACTAAATTTCCAGGCAACACTAAAGTCTATGCACTCATTATACACAATTCCTTCTTGACGTACAATGCATTGGATGGTTCTGTTCGTAATTCATATTGAGTAAAACTTGAATGATATTCATTTGTTTTGACATCAATTATATCTATATTGTATTCAATTATCAATTGTATATGTCTAATGAACCAATAAATAAATACATTTCTTAAAAAATATGTTTTATTCCAATTATGATTTATTTTCTACAAGGTCATCATCATAATCTTCATTGTGGAATTTATAATTCTGCTTGATGTCATCCGGTAGAAATGGTAAAAGGGTGAGGAGAAACTGTTCCAGACCACATTTGATCACCTAATCACAGAATTGCTGCAAGTTCAAGGCTCCTTCACTGAATTTGTCGCATATTTCAGCACCATCTTCTTATTTCGTCTTCATCGAAGCAAACGTTCAAATCATAGTTTGTAGCATGGTGGGCATCTTGACTCAAGGCATTCAAGTAGGAGTTCAATCTCTCGATGGCTGTATTGATGTCCACCGCTTCCGTCCAACATCGACTAGAGTAATGCATCCACATATTGAAAACCGAAACGAAAAAAAGAATTGTTAATATATTCCATTGATATTCAAAAATTTTTTCATGAAAAAAATGTGATGTCCGAATATATTAATTCTATCCTAACATAAGAACCTTATTATTATTCAATGAAGTTGAATTCTACTAGAGGTCGGGTTCTAAACCCCTGGTACTTGTGGACTCTGACCCAAATATGTGATTGTATATCTACCATCTGCAATATTTATGATATTCAAACTGTCTTGATCAAATTCCTTCAAAAAACTTTTTGGCAACCACGATTGAAAAAAAAATTATCATCACGTAATATCATCAGAATAGATCCCCCATATAGGGTTATACAAATCATCATTTTAATTATATTGATAGCTTTATTAAGCGGAAGCGATGATATTGGACTTTGTTCGAAAACTTCCACTTTTTCTTCAATGATTGATGAATTGATTTTCTCTAAATCTACTTTTGCAAGGACATAGTGAATTTATGCAAAATATAGATTATTTCACCTTATATAAAAATACCTCACTCAATTGAGAAACTTCTCGTACTCTGTATTCACTCTAATGAATATATTCAACTTATGATTTCTCAACAATGACTTCAAGCATTTTATAAGGGACAAAATCCCCACCCTATATAAATATGAAGGTCACACTCCGATTGGTTCCACCCACTCGACCTCGACTGGAACAACGTTAGAATAGATTCGTGTGAGGTCACTTGAAAATGTTTGCCCGTTTACATATCCCAATGTCACCTCAATGTCAAGGTCATACAAGATCGAATGTGGGATGAACGATATGCACTCTTCCCCAATGCTCAAGGTCATCCCAAGGTGAAGAATGGTTTGAACGATATGTCCTCTCCCCCAATGCTCAAGGTCATCCAAGGTGAAGGGTGTCTAGAACGATTGTACTCTCCCCCCAATGGTCAAGGTCATCCCAAGGTGAAGAATGGTTTGAACGATATGTCCTCTTCCTCAATGCTCAAGGTCATCCCAAGGTGAAGGGTGTCTAGGACGATATGTCCTCTCCCCTAATGGTCAAGGTCATCTCAAGGTGAAGGACAGACAACGTAACACATGATCACGCACAACTATGTACCTTCTACCCCATAATGTTATCCATCCACTCGACCTTGAGTTACCCTTGAATGTCAGACTCCCTATGAGACAGCGGTCACCTTGAATGATATGCAATGTCCTCTACCCCGCCCCATCTCAAGATCACTTCAAGGTTAACGATACACTTCCACACATAGCCACCCCCCCTTCTCAAGGTCAAGGGCGTGCGTTGGGAGGGTCAATGTCGTGGGGAAGAGATCCAGAACCGGCTTGAATCTCTTACTCCTGCTCCTTCAGGTTTTTTCTTTTTAAATTTACCTGAAAACAAAACATTCATTTAAAATAGGTAGGTACATAAATGTGGTAGGTACTAAAATGACATGATTTTACGAAAACTACGAAAGGTAAACGCAATGACTCACCAAAAAACATTCTGATGTCCGTATTGAGGAATGTGGATCCATTTACTGTCTGCAGTCTACACTGGGAACTTATTTGATTGCGAGTCAATATTCACTAACGAACGAATAAGAAATATTAGGTCTTATGCCGCGCACAAAACAAACGTGAAAGCGGCCGGTGGCGGCGGCAGGGACGCACGAATGAATGACAGACGTGAAATCAGCAGCGGGCGCACAGCGGCATGTTACCTCCCCACCACAGGTGGTGGCATCACTCCCCTTCGCCCCGCTTCAACAATAGACTATAGCAGCGCGGACAGAATACTTGGAATGAAAAATGGAATTAGTGAATTCATTCGAGTTTCGACGTGCGGTAATGATCGGTTGAGCAAGTCAAGTGAGTGGACCAAGGACTTTGGTTGCTTTGCATTTGGCTAAAAAAAATTTAATCTCTGGGAGGGGTAGCTGCCCCTTTCCGCCCCACTTTGGCGGTGTTGTTTATTGTTTCTTCGATTAAACTATTGTTTTGTTCTCTTCTATATACATTTATTTATATACCCATTAAACACAAATTGATCTCAGAGATGTTAGGGGAACTCACATCCACGTTTCACATCACACCTGCGAGTCAAATTGCGACTCTTATTGCCATCTCCAGAACTTCTATTTCGGCCCTACTTGTCATTTTCTACTTCAGATTCTGATGACAAATGGAACTCGAAGTACCTGAACGCGACTCTCTATTTTACATCACATTTTGGGTCACATTGAGGTAACATTGTAATCACAATGTGAAATTGCGAAAACCATCCACCATTTCTGAACGAGAGTTACTTTTCGATTCTTTGAATGTGTCATATTCTGATGTCAGGGAAGCCCTGAGAGAATTATATTGTGCTTTCCAAGAATGTTACATACAACTTCAATTTTGATGTATATATTGCAATCAAATGTAGATCGATGAAGATGAAGACTAATAGACCTCCAATTTCTGTTACATAGACCAAACAGAGGTTTCACAAGGATTTTGAATCATATTACATCGCACTAGGGATTCCATAGATCTCACATTCTACAGATGTCATGAAGCCAGCAGAGCAAGGAATGCAGATTTTTTTATTATTGGAAAATTATGAGCTATTCAAGTGATATATTCCGAAATTTTGTACTAGTTTTTTTCAATAGAACATGTTCTGCTACCTTAACAAAAAGTTAGCAGAGGCAGGTGGGCAGATATATTTTTTTATTAGAAAGATTAAAAGCTAATGAAAGCTTTGTGAATGCTCTATTCAGTAATTTAGAGCTTCAACAATATAAAATGTCAAAGTTCACATGTTCAGATAACTTTCCTCATACAAATATTTGAATAGAAAATTATTTTTAATCAAAACTCAGCGTCAGCATGTATGGGCTCTATTTCATTGTGACTGAAATGAAAAGTGATGTGAACAAGGCGAAAATGAAAAAATGTAAACGTCCAACAAATTACATAAATATTTTTAAAAAGGGGGCACAAAATTTCAGAATAGAGCACTCAAATCGCTCCTAAATAACCTATAATTTTCTGATTGATAAAAATTATAATCCGTCCACATTGATCTGCCAATTTTTGTTAAGGTAGCAAAACATGTTATATTAAAAAATATATGCGAGAAAAAATGATGGGTTAAAAATTATTATTAATTATAAGTCAAGAGTTCATAATTGAAACAAATGACAAAATGAAGGTTTGCCTTTAAAAGTTGTATATCCCCTTTTCAAATCTAGGGAGGCTAAAGACAGTAGCCGATACAAAATAACTCGACGACATGTGGAACGTTGAACAATGGTAGCAATGGGTGGTGATTGACAGCACACAAGGAGCCATCCATTAAGCAAACTGAATTGTCAAAACACCACCATGGAGCGATGACAGGAGAACAATATGCACATAACAATGATGAAATAGAAGCAAATTCAACCGAAGCAAATAGTATCTGTGCAAAGAGCTCAGATGTCACCTATCCATATTTATAACAAATATATAATAGCTAAGAGTAGAACATTTATGTATTAAATTAAAGATCAGTGCGTATATGACAGACTAGTTATTCCAACGAACGCCATGAAGTGTGACCTGTACTAAAGAAAGGAATACCACAACACGGAGCTAACCGGACTAACACCTGTCCAAACGAACAAATCTACAATGACATAGAACAATCGGTTTATCGGAGATCAAGGCAAGAAAGAATTCTAATGAAATCAAATTGTACTTGTTCGTGGATTGTTTATAACAGAATTGATCTAAAAAATTTCAATAAAATTGAGTAGAGACCCTTTTTGGCAAACGTGTAAAATATGTAAATCAGTATCAATATCAAAGCTGTGATGGTGATTAAGAATATGGTTAGCAAATGAACTTTTAGTATTATAATAATCTATGTGTGGATTTCTAGAACTCTCAATTAGTTTAACATGTTCAAAAACTCTTGTTTTGATTTTTCTCACACTCTGACCGACATATTGAGCAACACAATCAGTCTGCGAACAAGAAATTCTGTAAACGCCTGATTCGTGGGCGAGAGGTACTTTATCTTTAGTATTAACTATCATTTTGGAAACCGGATCCATAGTGTAAAAGGAGAAATTGATATCATTACCGAAACGTCTAAAAATATTCAAGATATCTAGAGAACTTTACCTAAATAAGGAAAAGAACAATATTTATTGGCTTTATCTCAAGAATAAGATTGTATGCAAAAAAAATATAACTGGACAAAATTTACTCAATAATGAACAAAAATTCTGCGAATAAATGAAAAATAATTCTCAATATCAAAAAATGTTAATAAAGTTTTAGGGCGCCAACGGTGCTTCTCGTTCTTTCCTCTGTTCATGAAATTCTATAATATTTCTAACTCCTTCAGTGTTGAATCCAAAATTGCATCTGAAATTAAGAAAAGATTAATATATTTGTTTGGGTTCGCTTCTGAATAATAAATAGTATACCTCAAAACAAACAAATGCCATTTCTGGTCTGTGGAAAAGATGAAAATATTGGCTCAACGCTCTTTAACTGAATAAGCTAAAGAAATGCTGAAAAAAATTTCTTGTGGCTATTTGTTTATCACCATCTAAGTAATGATTCTAGATTGTTAATGAATCATATGTTTGGTTTATGAGAAACAAACACATGGCTGATTCTGAAAAAAAGTCTAAAGTAGCTTTATCGAGTTGATCAGTTTTTTTTAACTCGTGATCGAATTTTTTTTTACTCAAATCGTAGTATATGTCTTGTTTGAGGAAGATATTATAGTGGTCCCCAACTTTTTCGAATTTGAATTGAATATAATTTTTTTTTAATTCGAAAATGAGGGAATGACAGATTCGTGAGGGAATGATTCTTAATATGATTCTACAATAATTAAAAACTCTATAATGCACCAATCATTTGTTTTATTGCAAAACTATAATAATTAAATCCATAATTTAAAGAACGAAATCAAGAAGTCCATATAATCATCTACAATTTGACTTATTTTTTCTACATAGTAAAGACAAGAATTTATACTTTTATATTGAACGTATACTTTTATATTGAAGATTCAAATGTATTTAAAATAATGAACAGAGAACATAAATTGCAATTTTACTAATCTAATATTATTTATCAGTTATCAGTCTCTATGCAATCTAATCGCAGTTCTTAAAGTTTTTATTTTTTCCCATCGACTTCTTTAACAAAATAACAACCTCGACCAAGTAACTTTGGGGGTTTAATTATTCGAAGAACGTCCGGCCAAGCATAAAGTTCTTCATCTTTAACTGTCGGCCATTTCCAGCATTTTGATCCTTTCTTCATACACCGTACTAAAGCCCCATCATCAGATAATGAAAGCATTTTACCAGGATAGACCTCGTTATTCCATTTTATAAGGACATGGTCACCAACTTTATATCCATAGGTATTTTTTTCAGGAGTAATAGTAGTAGGGCTATGTCACTCCGAGCCCACCTCTCCGCGCATCGGTTCACGAGTAAATGCTGTTAAAAACGAAACTGTTGCTTTACGACGAAAGCGACAACTAAGAAATCGACGAGCAATATTGTATGGAAGAATGGCAAAGTAAGAAAAAAAATTAAAAGAAGAGTTTAGGAAGAGCGAACAATATAGAAAAAAGTACACGCGGTTAAATGACCGAATAAACACATCTTCACCTGAGGCAAAGGTCAAACCCCTGATAAGGAATACAAAGTTACCCGAAACAGTTAAAAAAAACTTATATTTTCTGAAATTATCACTAAATAATTAGCACAATCTTATGCAAACCTAAAGACCCAAAAAAATAAACAAGCATACTATAAAAAATTTAATTTAGATCCTTTAAAAAAACACAAACTTATGCATTATTCTAAAACCTTTTTCAAAATCAAATTACAAAACAGGTAGAAACAGAAAACTTAAACCAAAATTTTTAAAAAGTAAAACACGATATTATTGATTTCTTGGAAAGATGAAAACTCTCGAATTGTCCGGGAAAGAGGGATTTTGTTAGATCTGGAAAATTACTGGAACAAAAGCGTCTGTCAACTGATAATATGCGCAATTTGCATGAAAAATTTTAAACTCTGTACTTACAAAATAAGTTCAACTTTTCCTGGCACTCAAAAAATCAGACAATTTGTGTTCTCAAATGATGTTGCTGAATTTAGAACTCTATCTTGTTTTGACTGGGTTGGGAAAATGCCAACATTTTCATCTTGGTTACTATAAAACTTTTGAAGTTAGGATAAGGACACACCTGCAGTATCAACGCGACGTAAAAGAAAAGAAGTTAAAGTAGAAAGTAATGTGAAGATATCGAAGATTACTAGTAGTAGGGCTATGTCACTCCGAGCCACATGGTCCCGCACCACCACAAAATGGCGGTTTCATGAGAGGGGTGGGGGGGTGGTGGTTGTATGTGGGTAGGGAAAAAGGTGGGGGGATGAGTGGTCTGTGATTGGTCGGAATGGTGGCAGCCATATGTTGTGTATGGGAGTGTGTGATTGAGAGTGGGGGGGTGGAGAGCTGTGATAGGTCGTGGCGTGGTGATACCGTCCGCTATCAATAGCCGAGCAGCATATTGAAATGGGGGTGTCAACCAATATCCGTCAACGGCATTGGTCGGACGGAAGTGTCACGTGAATGGCGGCGGCCATTTTGGAAAGTGGGAGGAGCCAGCGATGATGCGGCTATGACTCAACCGACAAGTCTTTGCAGGAATATTATCTACGTCAGCACTTCTTATCAGTTGTTTATTTAAGCGACCGGATATCGCGGCATCCTTTGTTTACATTAACTGAGATAAGATATC
>JAFIRS010006966.1:0-29767 GCA_018342105.1 Gonioctena quinquepunctata | reverse complement strand
TTGCTATCCCTCCGATACGTTTTTTTTTTAAAAATCCCCTTTCCCGACCAATTTAACGTAAATAAACTTAGCGGTTTTCCTACTAATTTATTTCCAATCTACAACAATTTATATTACTACGCCACTGTATAGCTCGATGGTATGGCTCGTTCGGCTTCACTCCTCTTGAGGGCTCTCATTTATCTCAGATACAGCATTCTCGATGTTTCAATTCTTCCAGTTGGCGAGGGATGCCTTTTTAATATTGACCGTTGCATTACGCGGAAGAGGGACTGGATGGTTCTCGAACATCTCCGGGGATGATCTCATCGCTGTCGACGGCAACATGTGAGGCGACAGGTCCGGCCTAGGTTCGTTACATTATTTATAAAAAGGCCCGATTATTTTCTACAAAAAAGCTCTATGAGGAAGTCAAATTATTCAATATAAGAAGTCTTTATTCCTACTCATGTTTAATATGGATATTTCACAATAAAGCTATCTATCTGGGGGACAACTATTGAAAAAACTAGATTTGTTAAAAAAGGGTCTTCACATGCCATTATTTAAAAAGTCATTCAGAGATTTGTACATTATTTTGGCCCCCAAAACTCTTCAACCTACTACCATCTGAGGTTAAAAGAATATTACAAATATTAACAAATACAAAATAGCCATAAAACATTTGTACGACACAATCAATCTACATTTGAAAATTTATATTGAACGTACACTTTCCAAACCTCCATTCTCCAGAATCACCAAATAGACGCCAATTGACATAGAAAAAAACTCCTTCTGAATATCGGATACCTGACACAACACAAGCACGCTTGTGCTTAGGTGAAAGGTCTCCAGTATATGGAGTGAGATGGCTCGGTACTATATTGAAATTGTAATAACTAAATTGAAATTGTAATTAACACCTGGAAATAATATTATTAATTGTGAAATTGTCATGTTACTTACTTTCGAATTGAATAAACTTGAAACTTGAATCAACAGTGATAATTTAAAATTATCATTGCATTGCATTTCAATTGGTCCTCTAATATTGTCAAGAACGATTATTAAATTCATAGAATCCTCCATGGATCCATTAGAGCTCGAGGTACTTGAGCTATCCGATGAATCAGAATCGGTATCGCTCAATATTTCATCGAATTACATTTGATTAATTCGGGCCATCATTTCACCATGAAAATAATGGGTTATGTTATAGGATTGTGTATTTCGTTTTTCCCTTACTAGCCCGAATCGTTCCGAAAATAATCAGCAGTTCAACATTACTGCCACTGTGAAGCGTTCCAAAATTGGTTACTGTGGCCAGTATTTCCAGTAATATCAGAACATGACCTAAGTGGTACACTTGTCAACGTCAAATTATAGACTAGGAGGAATCGGCGCATGAGTACCGAAAACTATTCCACCTCAATTTTTTTATGCGATCCTCTTCAAATTGCCCTACTGATGATACAAATGCATGTTGCCATGGGGCAACCCCGTGCCATATTGTTTAAACCGAAATTGTTTAAACAATTGCAAGGAATTGTTATTTTTCAACCGGACAATTTTTTTTTATATTCTTTATTAAAATACAAATAAAAGGTCCATGACTTTTCACGATAAAGTTAATATTTTAGAGATATGAATTTTTAAAGGTTCAAAAAATCTCATATTTGGGTACTTTTGACCCATGAAAAATATTTTAAAAAAAAAAATAAAATCGAAATAATATTTTTTTTTTAATTCTTTATACAATAGTTAATAACATTCTTAATCGAGATTTAAAAAAATTTCATTGATTATACCTGTTTTTTAATTATCAATTTCGCGCGCTCACAAGTATGCATCGCTTACCTTTAAGTATCGCCGTCTCTCTCTGACTCATGCGCTGCATCGGCCTCTCTGTTTCCTGAATCATTATTTATCATTTATCTTAAAAACTATTAACTTTTTTAAGATTGTTAAAGAGAGCAATGTTATTAACAATTAAATTGTCTACAATTTATTTTTGACAAATTTTTTTCTGGAATCAATTTTACAAACGTTATTTAAGCATGCATTCGATTGCAGCTATCTAAACATGCAACGTTTGGTGAATTTGCTACAGCATTTTTTTATTATGTTACATCATATTTTAAAAAGCCGAAAGTTACGCGTGATATTGTATTTGATCGGTATGACAATCAAAGTATCAAGTATTTAGAAGCTGCATTAAGAGCCAAAAATATAAAAAAATGTGAAATAGTTATTCAAGGGCCCAATACTAAAATTCCGAAAAATATTTCAACATTTCTGACAAGTCCGAAAAATAAGCTAGAGTTAGTAAGATTTCTGTGTGAGAATGTTTTACAGTACGTTTCACTAACTGATAATCAAGAATTAATTATTTCTGGCGGCTTTGATGATGTTTGTAAATGTTATAGTATTCAAGGTGGAAAAATTGCCGAGGTACCGGAATTACTAAACAATCACATTGAAGCTGATACTCGAATTTTTTGTCACGCTGCTTACAATGTTCAGTTGAATTCTGAAATAATAATTCACAGTGTAAACTGATATTTTTGTATTAAGTATTTATTATTGGTCACGGTTGAAAAAAAGTGGTTGTTCTGGACTATGGATGGAAATTAATAATAAAAAATCACGATTTCTTTCGTGTCACAAAGCAGCTGATTCTCTAACGTACCCGGTTTGTGAAATTTTACCTGCTTTACACGCATTTACGGGTTGTGATACGACTAGTAAAATTGGCACAAAAAAAAAGTTTTAGAACTGATACAAATAAAAGAAAATCGTGATGTCTTAGTCCCTCTTGGCAATGGCTTAGAATTAAGTAGTTGAAAGGCTTAGAAACATTGTATTTAAATATTATAGGTAAAAAAGGTAACTCCGCGGATGAAGCTAGACAAATTATTTTTTCTCGTTGCTTTGGAACTGATATTAATTTATCGAAAATTCCGTGCACATCAGATGCCTTGCATTTGCATGCACTAGAGCTTCTGCTCAAACATACATTTGGAAAAAGCGTTGAATCCCAATATAAAACATTAGATTTTACGAATTTCGGATACAAACTGGAGAATAGTACTTTGCTACCTTTATTTATGAACAAAAGCCCATTTCCAACTGATCTTAAAAAACCGTGCAATTGTAAGAAAGCCTGTAAAACCAAAGCTTGTTACTGTAAAAAAAATAATATTAGTTGCATACTTCTATGTGGCTGTGATTCAGAAGACTAAGAATATAATGTATAAAATGATATTGATAATAAATAAATACCTTTTTAAATCTTGTTTTATTATTTCATACTTCTACATCTATAACCTTCGTTTGAAGAAGTTATTCAATGTAATTACTTTCTGTTTTAATAACAAAAAAATAATATAAACTGATGAAAAAGTAATTTTAATTACATGTTCCGATTCATGCTTAAATAACGTTTGTAAAATTGATTCCAGAAAAATTTTTGTCAAAAACAAATTGTAGACAATTTAATTGTTAATAACATTGCTCTCTTTAACAATCTTAAAAAAGTTAATAGTTTTTAAGATAAATGATAAATAATGATTCAGGAAACAGAGAGGCCGATGCAGCGCATGAGTCAGAGAGAGACGGCGATACTTAAAGGTAAGCGATGCATACTTGTGAGCGCGCGAAATTGATAATTAAAAAACAGGTATAATCAATGAAATTTTTTTATATAAATATGAGATTTTTTGAACCTTTAAAAATTCATATCTCTAAAAATATTAACTTTATCGTGAAAAGTCATAGGACCTTTTTTATTTGTATTTCAATAAAGAATATAAAAAAAATTTGTCCGTTTGAAAAATAACAATTCCTTGCAATTGTTTAAACAATTTCGGTTTAAACAATATGGCACGGGGTTGCCCCATGGCAACATGCATTTGTATCATCAGTAGGGCAATTTGAAGAGGATCGCATAAAAAAATTGAGGTGGAATAGTTTTCGGTACTCATGCGCCGATTCCTCCTAGTCTATTAAAACTTCCCGCTAGTTTTATTCGTATTTGCATTTGAAGTGCCCGTTTTGATTTCGCTCTTCGTAGTGATTGTTAATAAATGTATTGCGACTGAGAATTAAACCCAGAATATATTTTCCAATCGAATCGATAACCAATCTGAGAAGTATGCTGAAACTAGCTAGGTAAAGCGTAAAATGATGACAGCGTTTTGATTACTTCTTCAAAGTAATATAATAATCTTCGATAATTGTTTATTTGGCGCCGACTCAAAATTAGTTACATTAGTTTAGGAGCTCAATTATCATTAGAACTAAGAAAGTTTATTTTATTTTTTGAGTTGATTTTTTCGTCGGTTTAATTTTTTGTTGAGAAGTTTTTGCAAAGTATTCATGAAAGTAGATACCAATTAATTTAATTGGACAATGAATGGTTGGTAAGTAACAACTTGTCGAAGTATTAATTTTATTTTAATAGAATGGGATGGCGACCGTTGAATTAGTTGAAATTGGCAGGAGTTCGGTCAGTGTTTTGAAGAAAACCAAAGATTTGAAATAGTCGACGTTTCGAAACTTGTATTGCTTCATCTTCAAGACTCTGAAGTAAAAATAAACATAATTAATTTTGTTAATATGTTTTCAAGTTAGAAATATAAAAAATTATATTCAAAAAAAGGGCCTCGCTTTCAAGCTAACAAGTACCCATACTTTCTTAACTACACATCCCACTACTCATAGTCAAAATTTCAGCTTTGCTAAAATGACGTAGGTTTGCCGGCTCTGGTATCTTGGACTATTTTAATTGATTTCGACAAAGCACCCCACGCTTTTTGTCATAGTCGTTGAATATTAAAATTATTTTTCACGTTTTAGTGCAGTGAAGTAGTTTGGCCTTAAAATTATAACAAATTTTATTGAGACTAAGAAGGTTTATTTTATTTTTTACTTTTCAGTTATTTTGTCGGTTTAATTTTTTATTAAAAAGTTTTTTATTTTCAATTTTTTGTAGCTGAATTCTACTAGTTACTACTAACTTGTTTCTTGATTACTTCCAAAATACTTACTTACCCACCTTACTTCAACTATTACCAGTTAAATAATATGATTATCTACTTTTACTATTTGTTGTAATATAAATTATTTTTGTTCTGGTTTATTTCATTACTTTGTATATCATTCCATCCTCTCATAGAATATAATGATTCTGACGGATGTAGGAGAACAAAAATAATGACAATAGCGATCTGTCATTGTCAACTACATATGTGTGCCAATGTTCACAAGTGAAAAATCAATTATCCCCTATTTTTCTACCCGTAAGGGTGGATAATTCCATTCGAAATCCAAATATGATAAACTATGAGGTATACCCTATCTAATAAAAAAATAATCATCCAAATCGAAGAAACCAGTACAAAGTTATGACTGATAGAATCGGTTAACGGAATTCAGAGGGTGAGTGATCAATATCCTTAGGGGTGGATTTCATCTTTCAAATTCAAATGGGACTAACTTCGAAGTACACCCTATCCACTGAAAAAAGAATTATCGGAATCGGACGACTCAGTAAAAAGTTATGCGTGGTCATACGGTCATACATAAAAAAAAATATACGCGTCGACTAGGAAACCTCCTCCTTTTTGGTTTCGTCGGTTAAAAAATGGTAACATGATTTGGCTGGTGTAGCTTCAAGTCACTCTTTCATAGAGCCCTTGTTTTTGGTATTACGAAAATAGTTTTTTTTTTAATTTTCGGACACCCAAGTAAAATAAAAAAATTTCAAGACATTTTTTGTATTCATCTAGGCTAGACTCCAACAGCTGATGCAAATATTTGTGTTTTTGTCCGCCCGCGTTACCCTCAAAAGAGTCCTTTTATGTTAGATACCATCTTCATATCATCCTTTTTACGTATATTGATTCAAAACCCTTTTTCCTACCCCCTCCTCCAGTTTCGTCGCCTATTTCATGAGTTCCTTTTTACGCCTCGTTTCCTATGTAGCTACGTCTTACGCCCTTATAATCTCATATTTCACGTTTTTGATGTCTGTTGACATCTTCGTCGACGGCAGGCATACCAGGTGCTAATAGTGCATGCGCCGGTTTCCTTTGCCTCGATTAATCCATATCGTAGACTAGGACGGCGTTGCCAGGTTTCGTAATTCGATTAGGAATATTTTACTGGTTTTTAGAGTGCGGTACTTCAAAAAAAACTGAATTCTTATAAGATCACCAACGTAGCCGTTTTCTTCAGATGGAATTTGTTGTACTGACCAGTATATTTCCCAATAGTAATAGTAGCATACAAAAATATTCATTTACAAATTTTGGAGGGGGCAAGAATGCGTAAAAAAATAATCTATATTTCGAAAACTACCTAGTGTGAAATTGTGAGAAAAAATCAATCTAAAATCTATTAGAAAAATGGGTTTTGTTTCAGTTTGAATTTAAGAAAGCGAATATGATCCTTCAATACACATTTTTTTCATATTCGAACATTTGCAAATATTAATTCGGCCCGTCACTGGAAAAATTATGTATGTATGTATAAGTATGTAATAGTTAATTACTAATACTAATTGCAAAACTACTAGAAAAGTTGAACCTTTTTCAGCAATTATGTTTTTAAAAGAGATAAAATGCATTGTTAGTGCTATACAAAAAATTAGCAATGTGAAGTTAGAAGGCAAACGACCACTGGCGGCGGTTACGAAGAAATTATATTTAAAATATATTGCACAATTGGTTTTTAGAAACTATCACAATGCTTAAAATTCATATTTTTATGGATTACATTGCCTTGAGTTGTTTTAACAAATTTCTCAAAAATACTGAAAAAGTTAAAATAGTTTTTTTGCTGCGAAGGAAAAATTAGCTGCCCTCCCTTTTTACAGAGAGTATTTTATGAATAAGAAGAGCACATTGTAAGACAACTTCTATTTGGAAATTGAAATGGAACAAATGCCGCGTTCTTACTTTTCAGAGAGTCTTCTGATAGAATACTCTTTTCTTTGATTTTTGATCCAATCATGACTCAAAAATATCGCGCTAAAATGCACCTAAAGTTCTTGTTCTATAGACTCAAAATGTAAATTTTTTTCGATGGATTTCTCCGCAGTATCGACTGTAATCGAAATGGTAAGGACGATTTTGAACTTAGAGGGTCGAGTTACATAAGAAGGGAATGTTTTTTAGGTTTAACAGGAAGTAGATTTGGCAAATGTATCCGAAAATTTCGGGAAAATTTCACACCTAAAGAAAGAGACAGACGATCATTGACCAATGAAAATAGGCCTTTTACTCTCTTAACGGTAAAAATAGAACCATACTTTTTACATTTTATAATGTTGGCCAGCTAAATTTAAGATACGAATAGGCAATGAAACGAAAAACTGTGTCAAAATTACTGAACAAACATACATTTTTACTGCAAGTATCTATTTTCATGACATGGTGATTGTAACATGAATGTTACATTTGTAACACATAGAACAATGCTGACTGCGAGCAGACGGCCACGTGAAAAGAAGCAATAGTGCCTTGTTTTTAGAACAGGACGCATGCGTGTGTTCCGGAGCAGCGCCATAAGACTGCCAGCCGCCGCTCACTAATTTTATACCTGAGTTCACTGGCCTTCTCCTTTTTTACCCGACTACGGCACATCCGAAAAGGAAGGGTAATGATTTTAGCAGTGTATGTATGTCTGTATTTACGAATGTTCCACCGTAGCGCCTAAACTACTCATTCGATTTTGATGAATGAGGTGTCAATCGATTCTTCAATCCGAGTAACATACGCTACATTTAATACGAATAAAATCAAAATGGCGGATGTTACATAAAAAAAAGTGCGGGTCTTTTTTTGCTATCGTATCGAGTGGGATGTCAAATGAAAGAGGAAAAACTTCTTAGTTGATAAATATAGTACGATATTAATTAATATAAAAACAACAAAATCGCCACTCCCACCTGTTTCTATTAGTTAGACATTAATTTTAGAAACTCACATATTAATAATAATGATAATTTATTTTCTCTTGTTAAAAAGTTTAAAGTATGTAGATAATATTCTATAAATACAATAACAAGGAAAGCGTCAGGAGATACTTAATATGTATTATGTGGTGAAATAAAAGATATATCTTAATCATATCACACCATATCATAAAGAAAACAAGTACATATACAGGGTGTCCCCGGACTTCCTCTTTTCCTCTCGGGAATGTATAAATGGGGTCAAAATATCACCAGTACTTCATATAACTTTTGTTCCTAAAAGCCTTCGTTACCAAGTTACGGGCCCTCAAAGTTACAAAATGAAAAATGTTTTTCTTTGATAACTTTCAAAGTGAATATTCAAAATCATCTAAATTTTGGTGATTGACTAAACAAATGAATTCCTTCGATGAGCTTTCATGCAGGAGTCAAGTTGTTTTGCTACAAAGTCAGGAACGGACTACCCCGATGGTCCACACCCCAAAACTTTGAAATGACAGATAATTTTCAATAGTTTTCAACAAAAATAAGGTTACGCAGACAATTTTCTGAATAAAAGTACTCGTGTGGAAAGTCGATCGGAGCAACGATTCTTAATAAAAATGCAGTTTTACTCGACGACATCAAACCCGATCGTCCACCATTATTTGAAATGAAAAATTTTCACAGTAGAAATACTAATGCTAACGTTAATTCAACCACATTTATAACAGGGATAATACAAAATATGCTAAAATAAAGTCGTAAACAAAAAGTACAGTACCTAGTTGAAAGTTTCATTCACAATGTAGATATTTTTTCAAATGAAATATCAAGTTATGTAGATTCGTGGTGTTTTTGAACTAACAAGCTACTCCACTATGAAATATCGAATTCTGTCCATTTTTGTATGTAAACGCGTGGAACAAGCTACGTTTCGTGTGTGTTATCTGAATCTCGTGAAACTCAACATTTGGATGTTGCAAATTGTATTCACAGCTTAAATGTTGAGGAGTTTCACTGATAAGTATAATTTCTGGGAGAAAATCTTTAACCCGAAGATAAATTTAGCTGAAAAACGCACATCGGAAGACATAACTAATAAAAAAGCAAAACGAATAAACTACAAAACGGCTGCACATGAATGGGTGAAAAATATCCGGTGAATAAATTTATGTTCCATTTCTTCCACAGATGTTGACAAAAACACCTTGTAGAAAGAAATAAAATTAGTGGGATAAAATGACAGCTGGAAATGCGATTTTGTTTTGTTGAGTGGTGCGTTGTCATTGTATTGTCAATATTCTAATAGGACAGTTTGAAGTGTTTGATATGGCCGAACAGTTTACATTCAAAGAATATGCAGATATGCATGCATTATATGGACGAGCATTTGTAATGCTGCAGAAGCCCGTCGTCTGTATGCCGAGCATTTTCCCAATCGAACGTTACCGGCAAGAGAAACGTTCGAGCGTGTCGATCGCAGCTTGAGGGAGACGGTATGTCTAATGGATAATTAATTAAACCGTTATTTTATTTCGATATTAGGTCTAGTTTTGCCTCATTTTAGTTTGATTGTGCGACCATCTGAACCAGATTTTCCCCCATAGATGGATTGGTAGAGGTGGGCCATATTCATGGCCACCGGGTCTCCGGATTTAAATCCATTGGATTTCTTTCTGTGGGGGCATCTAAAAGCCTCGTTTACGCTCACCTATTCACACCAGAGATGCCTTGTTGAATAGAATTACTTTAAATTGTGAAGCCATACGAAACGACCCGGCATGCTATTTCAAGTGCAGAGGGTGTTTGCGCCGACTAAGAAAAATGTATTGAGAGACGAGGGGGGTCATATCGAGCAGTTTTGTAGCGGATTTTGCATTTCTGTTTGCTCTTGAGGCTTTGCGATTGATTATTTACAACATGAGTTTTGTAAGGTAAACGTGTTTGCATGATAAACATTCGTTATGAACATAGTACCTATCATTTCTATTTTCATTACGAATTAATCTTTTCGAATAATGGTAGACATCTCAGGTTGGATGTCGTCGAACAAAAATGCATTTTTATCAAAAATCGTTGTTCCGATCGATTTTCCACACAGGTACTTTTATTCAGGAAATTGTCCAGGTAACCTTGTTTTGTTAAAACATATTGACAAATCCCAGTCATTTCAAAGTTTTGGGGTGTGGACCATCGGGGGTAGTCCGTTCCTGACTGTAGCAAAACAACTGAAAGCTCATCGAAGGAATTCATTTGTTTAGTCAATCACCAAAATTTAGATGATTTTGAATATTCGCTTTGAAAGTTATCAAAGAAAAACATTTTTCATTTTGTAACTTTGAGGGCCCGTAACTTGGTAACGAAGGCTTTTTGGAACAAAATGTATATGAAGTACAGGTGATATTTTGACTCATCTATACATTCCCGAGAGGAAAAGAGGAAGTCCAGGGACACCCTGTATACACATACACACACATATACATATAAGAGGATTGTTGATTCTTGGGAGTTAGGTTCATTCATTGATGGGATTCTTCGAAATTAATACATTTCATTTTGCCGACGTTTCGATTGCGACCGCAGTCTCCTTCAGGGTTTTTTTTTTCTAAAAAAGTTTAGAAATACATGGAGAAATTAGCTAGGCCATCATTTTGACATTTCTTCATGGTGAGCACAAACAATAATAGTTCTTTGTGAAAAGAATTTGATAAACACACAACTTCACGTGTTTGTATTTAACATTACTATTTTTGCTAACAAAAAAAACATGAAATGGTGCCATCTAAGAGGATCTGGCAACCGCGCCTCCAACTCCAGTCGGTCGTGTGTCGTATAAGTTGCGGCAGTAAAAATACAGGGGTGCGATCAACCGACCTAGAGAAACTATGATACCCAACGACGACAGTCCGCCCTCGTGACATCGGCCTAAAATGTCATAACAATACAGACAGACATAATCCGCCCGAGATATCGAGCTACTGCACCCAGACTGACATTAACTTTGAAAAGTGTGCGTGCGTGTGCATTCGTTTGTTTATGTGCGTAAAAGTGGCTGCCAGGGCGGCGGAGGTGCGTTTTCGGCGGGTCGAATATGGTTCATTCAACCTACGCCCAAGGTCATGTTATGGGAGGTCGTGACACGAGCCCCTTGGGCATCCCTAAATCGCCGTCCTTCCACAGCGGTTTGGATCTAGTCGCCTCTGCGAGCGTCGATTCCTTGAAGGCCGTCCTCGACATGCAGCAGCTGGACAACACGGGCTTTCCGAGCAAGGTGTCTTCCGGCGGCAGGGCCGGCGCGAACGGGGGGGACTCCGCGGGGATGATGGTAGAGCGGAACAACGGAGGAGCCGCGGGCGGTTTGGCGCATTTGGTGCTGCAGAGGAATTCCACGGCGGTGAGGACGATGCAGGCCTTGGGGCCGGTGCCGTCACTAATAGGTGAACGTGTGACTAACCTTTGGACTGTGTTTATTTTTTCTGAAACGCTTATTTTCTCGAGTCGCTTCCACATTAGTAATCAAATTATGGTTTGAAAAACTAGAAAATACACGCATATCTGGCAATAAGGACTAAAAAGCTGAAAATAATAAGAATAAAGTCATTGACCAATAAAAATAAGTTCAAAAACTAAAGCCCGACTACCGAAAAATCACGCTCTAAAAAGTTTGAAACAAGAAAATATTTTCGTCTGAAATTGTTATGAACAAACTATTCAATATTTATCGTCTATTACCATTTATTTTATACTTAAGAGGGATTTCTTGGGTTATGGTTCTTCAGACAAATTATAAAAACTTATTTAAAATTTATTGTTTAAATTTTTAAATAACGTTTCGCCTGGAGGCCCCAAGGCTTCATCAGATTTCTACAACACATATTCCGTTTTAAATGGTTTATTGTTTAGCACTTGTGCTGTTGGAGGTGTTTTTTTTTCTTTTTTCCATTCTAGTCAGCAATAACAAAGTCTCGAAACAAAATTGGTATCTTTTGTTCTTTTGAGTTTATCGTATGGTTTGGAGTGAACTTAAATTGACATATTTATTTGTGTTTTTTTTTCGTTTTTTCCATTCTAGTCAGCAATAACAAAGTCTCGAAACAAAATATATATATATATATATATTTCTTATATTCTTTATTTTCTGGAATAGCTTAGTGTCTATATATTTTTATTTATTCGACGTTTCGACATTGTTTATGTCATTTTCAGGTAAAAATATAATTCAACTATTATTTTTTCATTTCATGTTTCATGATTGAATGAACGTTGTTGAATCATTCAATCATGAAACATGAAATGAAAGAATAATAGTTGAATTATATTTTTACCTGAAGATGACATAAACAATGTCGAAACGTCGAATGAAATAAAAAATATATAGACTGACTAAGGCCCTTATTCCGAAAAAATAAAGAATATAAACATATGTGGTCAAGAAATCCAGAAAAATATTTATATATATATATACACATATATATATATATATATATATATATATATATATATATATATATAAGGAAGGTGGCTCGCCCCTATAACTTTTTTGTTTTCGGAGATAATGGAATGAAATTTGGAAGATCTGTTTAATGCATAAAATGCATTTTTTGACAAGTAACTCAACTTCATGCAATTCCGGATTCACCGGAAGTGACATAAACTTTCGATTTTTAAATGGACACCTGGTATATTTTCAGTTTTTTGTCTCCATATGACATTTAGAATACAACCATGTATCATTTGTTTCTGTTTGTAACAGTTTTTTTTTTTTTTCGAAATAAATTTTCATTCTAGAGGGCTATGGATACGTTCAAATAACTAATTTCAGTCCTAAAATGTTTGTAAAAATACAACTTTCCATCTTGTCGGGTTAGAAAAAAGAGCATTTTATTACGATTAATTTGATACCACACTCTATAAGGTTGTAAGAAAACTTTCGATAAAAAACTGAAAATACCATAACGTTAGAACTTTTCTAAAATGAAGCACCTGTTGAAAATGAAATAATTATATTGAAACTACTTATTTAGGGTTCCAGATGTTCGAAGTGACCTCCATCTTGTTGCTGACAAAGGCGAACTTTTCTTATTGTTGCTCTTACAATGTTTCTCAACTGGCAGGAGGTACATCATAAACCTCGTTTTTAATAGATCCCCATAAAAAAAATCTAGAGGCGTAATGGAAAAAATTTAAAAAAACCCTATTTTACCTCTCCGGTCACCTAACTGGACCCACATTTCCAATCCAGTTTTCGTTGTATATTTCATGCAGATATTCCGTAACTGCCCTCAGGTTGTGTGGTGGAGCACCATCTTGTTGATAAAATAATCCAACTCGATTTATTAATGGAACTTCGTCCAAGAAATGCTCAATTTCATGCGTGAGGAAACTTAGATATCTAGCCCCTGTCAGGACACCGTCAAAAATTATCCGATATCAAATTAATCGTAATAAAATGCTTTTTTTTTCTAATCCGACGAGTAATAAAAATTTTAAAATCAAACGTCACATAGCTGAAACATTTTGATCGAAAACAGTAAAGTTGTATTTTTACAAACATTTTAGGACTGAAATTAGTTATTTGAACGTATCCATAGCCCTCTAGAATAAAAAAATATTTCTAAAAAAAAATAAAAAAACTGTTACAAACTAACAAATGATACATGGTTGTATTCTAAATGTCATATGAAGACAAAAATACTGAAAATATACCAGGTGTCCCATTTAAAATTTGCATGAAGTTGAGTTACTTGTCAAAAAATGCAGTTTCACGCATTAAACAGATCCTCCAAATTTCATTCCATTATCTCCGAAAACAAAAAAGTTATAGGGGCGAGCCACCTTCCGTGGACACCCGGTATATGTACAGTGACCGTCATAAAGTTGGCTGCATATGGGAAAACATTTGTTATTGAAATTTCTGAAAAACTCTAATGGCGGTTCGTTTCTGCATGTCTGACAACTGAAAAATCACGTGACCTCAGATTTGACGGGAGTTTTAAAAAAAGTTGTCTGGTGCCGAAAAATGGGTCAAATTGACAATATATCAAAAAATGTTATTGAGAAAATGTGTTTGGAATCCAACGAGGACCAATTTTGAACCAGATTGAAAAAAAAAAACAAAAATACCATTTTATTCCTCTACTTACTCTGCCCTGATTAGCAGAAACGCCGTATCTGTTGAAAAGTTAAAACGGAGAAAAATATCTTTTTGTATTTCTTCACAGCCGTTCTAAATTAAACAATTCAAACTATATTTGTCTTGGGGAAACGATTATTCGTTGTCATAGAAATCATATTTCCGTTAATAAACTAAACCAAAGTACATATATTATGACAGATACTGCGTTTTTCCTAAACATCCAACATACAGAATTCAACACTGTGCTTAAGGAAAATGCCATATTGCGATCTTTCTGGCATACCTTCATATTATTGAATATAAACAGTTGAAAAAATCATATTCAATCCATAATTTGCGCTTAATATTCTTTATTGCGAAATATTTTGATCAAATGGGTATAAAAATAAGTACATTTTTTCCAAACAAAATATGACGAAAAAAAACAATGGCTAAAATATCTAATCATCCCTAACTCTGTATGTTCACCCAAAATATTTTTCTGTTTGCTGTAATAGTCTAAGAGCCGGTGGGAGATCGACCTTCACCGATCTGATAACTCGATGAGACATATTTTTTATCAAATATAATTTATAAACAAATATGCCTATGATAACTTGCCTATCGAAAAGTGTTCATAGCTATTTTTAATTGAATTAATTTTAATCAATTTTCTTTCATCACCTTCACTCTTTTGATAACCGAATGAGTTTCATCTCAACTGATAGTTTTTAACTCTCAGAATATGCCTAGGTAGGCTTGCCTACTTATTTCTGTGCATGGCTACCTGGCAAGCAGATGTGAACAGGTAAGTCAATATAGGTTACTACACCGATATGTTAACCAATCGAAATTGATATCATAGGTAAGATAATTCAATTACAAAACCAATCGTATAGGCTTGCTTGCAAAAAATCGTACATAAAATATTATTGCCAAGCTATAAAGTTTTAGAATTTTAGCTATTTGATAGGTGCGAGAGAGAAAGTAGAGCGTCCGAGGTCCGTGTGATAGAACAGGACACAACATAGCAGCTGCACGCTACCTGACCGTTGAGTGTATCCGAGTGCGCATGCTCGTGTACATGTGAGTGACAGTGACAGCATTTATTTACACTCTACAGTAATTTTGAACTCTAATTTATTATAACTCTAATTTCGATCACAATTTTTGTATTATTTCACACTATGTATACTTACTTACAGCTATGAAATAATCAAAAATAAATAATTTAATATATTAATAAATAAAATTAAAATTCAACAATTTTTTTTTCATTTTAAACCTAAATAATAAAATTAAAAAATGATAAAAAAATCTATATTTTTTATTTTAAATTAAATAAAGAATAATTTATTTATTATTTAAAATCAAATAAATGCCGTAAAGCGGGAAAGAATAAGTGTTACTTTTAAAATTATAGTAAAATAAATTAAAAAAATCATCAATATAGAAAAATAAAATTTAATACATTTATGTTGTTAAAAGCGTTTATTACAAAGCATATAAAAGAGTTCAAAATTACTGTCGAGTGTAAATAAATGCTGTCACTGTCACTCACATGTACACGAGCATGCGCACTCGGATACATTCAACGGTCAGGTAGCGTGCAGCTGCTATGTTGTGTCCTGGGCCTCGGACGCTCTACTTTCTCTCTCGCACCTAGCAAATAGCTAAAATTCTAAAACTTTATAGCTTGGCAATAATATTTTATGTACGATTTTTTGCAGGCAAGCCTATACGATTGGTTTTGTAATTAAATTATCTTACCTATGATATCAATTTCGATTGGTTAACAATCGTGTAGTTACCTATATTGACTTACCTGTTCACATCTGCTTCCAGGTAGCCATGCACAGAAATAAGTAGGCAGCTACTAGATATTCTGAGAGTTAAAACTATCAGTTGAGATGAAACTCATTCGGTTATCAAAAGAGTGAAGGTGATGAAAGAAAATTGATTAAAATTAATTCAATTAAAAATAGCTATGAACACTTTTCGATAGGCAAGTTATCATAGGCATATTTGTTTATAAATTATATTTGATGACAAAAATGTCTCATCGAGTTATCAGATCGGTGAAGGTCGATCTCCCACGGTCTCCTCTACTATAAGATATCGTTTGGATTTTGTGATGCACTGGGAATCCCCACATTATGATTTAAAAACAATGCTGGATCATCAGTTTGGTCAATACTGATTTTAGCCAATTCCAACATTAATTTTGTTCTTCTAGACATGTTTATAATGAAGTACAAAACACTTTTTTTTCAACCACCACAATTAAATCAAACCCCGAAGCGAACAACAAACTGAGAGAGAATAAGGAACCCTTAAGGTTGCAGCAGGCATAAAATGTTATTAGTGCTTAGTATAGTCCATCCAATATCAATTGCAGAAGCTGTTTCTATAGGGAGCAAATAAAAACTCACTTCGCTAACACGAGCGTATATGCGAAGAAACAGAACGAAAAATAATGTGTACTACTCGTAAACATTCGCCGTCAGCGAAGGGAAGATCAAAAGAGCCGATAGTCAACGTGGACTTGAGTGACTTCTGTCACCGATTCGTCTGGGCCAATCAAAACGGACAGCAATGCTTGGGGGTGTGTCTATACGATGGGAGGTCATAAATCACGCGTTATATTTGTGTTTTAATAGCTCTGAAAGATTAAAAACCAGTAGCGTCTGTGGTCTTGGTGTGTGCCGATCGAAATACGTTTTAGGATATAATAATAACCTACATCAAACAATGAAAGAAATTATTTTTCTTTCTTAATGTATTTGTATAAATAAAAGCTTGTCTTTAATTTTTTTCAGTTTTCATAATTTATGAAGTATTTTTAAAATCTTAAAATATCTAAATAAAATTAGTTATCTCCGCCACTGCTGCTCACAGGATTTCGCCGCAAGACTTTTTTATGCTTGTGCAATTGATATTGGGAAAACTATAAAAACGCGGTATCTCATGTATGTTCAGGGAAAACGCCGTAATGGTCGTTGAGATATCGCGTTTTTACAAAGTGTCTTCGTTTTGATAATTTGGTGGTACATACGGCATTTTTGCTCAATGGCATCAATAAAAAGACGCATTTTTAAGTGGTTAATATCAAAATCTCATATAATTTTTTTGCACATACGTCGTATCTGCTAAGCAGGGCAGTACTAGAAACATTATAAATTCTTATTTTATCTGGAAACAGCTTTAATAACCTAAATCACATAAGTTTGGGTCAAAAAATCAAACATTTGTGGAATAGACATTTTGCGGGAGATTAATTATGAAAACACGATTTAGTATTATCCCTTACGTGTTATCAACCTCAACCTCTTCATTTAAGATAAACCTCTGTTCCGCCTCTCGATTTTCTTCTTGCCTAAAACGATTCTCAACATACGGAAAATACTGATGGGCTGGATGTTGCCGATATCTCTGAGCATACAACTCAGCAGCATTCCTTGAATTTCTATGATATTCTCCAAATATTAATAACATATCCACTTTTTCACTTCGAGTATACATTATTTTGAAGAAAAATTGAACTGAAATTTAACGAAAATTAAGAAACTTTTAGTATAGGCTCACAGCTTATGTCAGTATCATTACCTAAGTGAGTGTTTTGTTTTCCAAAGAAGACTTAATAAAAATAACTGCAAAATATTATGCATCATGGCTATCCATGGCACACTTGACAAAAGTAAAAAAATCATTATATTTTCCTTAGTAATATTTAATTTATGTTCTTATTTTTAATCCAATCGCAAATAAATTAGTATCGTTAGATTCGTCAAAAAATCCTTTTTTGGAAAGTGCTTGTCAAAAAATAGCCGCCATTTGAAAAATAATAGTTAGACATGAAAATGTAATTTTGCCAACTTGTCTTATTCCTATCTATCATACTAGTCACTAAAACTTTGCGATTGGAATTTTCTGACATCACCTGAGTAGTCTACTCGACAAGTTGAAAATGGTCTAAAATAGAGATACTGCTCTTAAAATTATATGTGATAGCTCATTGGATCCAGAATAAAGCCTAGAAAAATGTGCCAAAAGCGTGTATTAGCACATAAAAAATTGCAAAAGTTATAAACAATTGAAGATGAAAAAAAAATGGCATTTCGTTTTTTGCCAATATTTCATAAACTATTATTATTTAAGAAATTTCAAAAAAATATTCTGAAAGACGAGGAAATCTCCAATAAAAAACTCCCAGCTCCCGGAACTCTATCTCTATTGTTTATAATTTTAATTTAACTCTGAAAATGGGTCTCCGAGGGTCATTTTTAGGTTGCGCGCGCGGCATCAAAAGCGAGTACGACACATTAATTACTTTATTTAAGGTATTAATTTTTTTTATTTTTTTTGAAAAAATTATGGTGTATTCGGAACACTATAAATAATGTATTCCCGTTGAAAATTTTACTAAAAGTTTATTTTTCAACAAGTTAAACGATTGTTAACTAACAAAATTTTCTCGAACTTCTGTCTTAATTGTAAATGAAAAAAAATATTTAAATAATTTTTCGCTTCGTAGAGCCTTTCTTATATACATACTCAACAAGATCACGCCATAAAAGTTAAAAAAATATTCATACTTTGTTTATAATATTTTTGTAATTGAACAAAAACTAAAAAAATCCAAGTAATGTTGTTGAAAAAAAAAAATTTCTCTGAATCATCATATTATCGTTTCCTTATCAATACAAGATATAAATTGGTTTGCAAAAAAAAAAATTCCCGCTATTTGTTGATTTTTTATAAACAAATTGATTATTTCAATATTTTTGAAAAAAATTTTTAAATTATTTTTGAAAAAAAAAAAAAAAAAAAATTTTTTTTTTTTTATATTTGTTATATATGGTTGTTTTTGTAAATTTTGGGATTTCAGAAAAAAAATTTAACAAAGTTAAAAATTCTTTATAAAAATTGGTAGGTTAATAAACAATAGAATTGTTGATAAAAAAAAATGTTTTTTTGTTACTTCATAGAGGACTATTTCTATTATTTAAATAATAGAAATATAAAAAAACTATTATAAACAATTAAAAATTGTTATTAAGAAAAAATTTGTTTTTCAAAAATCATAATATTTGTAATATAAAGGAGTTGTAAAAAAAAATTCAAAAATATTGAAATAATCAATTTGTTTATAAAAAAATTATTAACAAATATCGGGAAAAATTTTTTTTGCAAATCAATTTATATCTTGTATTGATAAAAAAACGATAATATGATGATTGAGAAAAAAAAATTTTTTAACAACATTACTTGGATTTTTTAGTTTTTGTTCAAGTACAAAAATTATTATAAACAAAGTATGAATATTTTTTTAACTTTTATGGCCTGATCTTGTTGAGTATTATATAAGAACTCTACGAAGCGAAAAATTTTTACAATTATTTAAAAAAAATTTTCATTTACAATTAAGACAGAAGTTCGAGAAAATTTTGTTAGTTAACAATCGTTTAACTTGTTGAAAAATTAACGTTAAGTAAAATTTCCAACGGGAATAAATTATTCATAGTGTTCCGAATACACCATGATTTTTTCAAATTTAAAAAAACATATTTAATACCTTAAATAAATTAATTAATGTGTCGCACTCGCTTTTGACGCCGCGCGCGCAACCCAAAAATGTCGCTCGGAGACCCATTTTCAGCGTTAAATTAATATTATAAATAATGGAGAAAGAGTGCCGGGAGCTAGGAGTTTTTCATTGGAAATTTTCTCTTCTTTCAGAATCTTTTTTTGAAATTTCTTAAATATCAATAGTTCATGAAATATTGCCAAAAAACGAAATGCCATTTTTTTTTCATCTTCAATTGTTTATAACTTTTGCAATTTTTTATGTGCTAATACACGCTTTTGGCACATTTTTCTAGGCGTTATTCTGGATCCAATGAGCTATCACACATAATTTTAAGAGCAGTATCTCTATTTTAGACCATTTTCAACTTGTCGAGTAGACTAGAGGTCCTCAGATTAGTTTACGCCCGATCATGGCCACCTAGATGCAATATTAAAAGTGACTCTAAAAAATGAAGTAGGCGTAAACACTTTTTAAAATGTCACATTCTGATCCAGAATTGTCTCAGAAATCCAAAAAATATTACAATATACAGGGTGTTCTATTTAAAAATTCAAAACCGGAGCCATTTCCGGTGAAACCGGAAGTGACCGGAAAGTGAAAAATATGCGAAAACTATCTTCTTCACATACCATTTACCTATACCAAATCTTATTTTGATACACCTAATATTCTAGAAATTATGACTTGTCTAATAGATTCGTTGTCACCCGGTATACATACCAAGTTTCATTTCGATACGACATTTAGAAGTAGTTTAAAATTGACTTCCAAGAATTGATTACATTGTTTGTTAGTTACAAGCGAAGCTAATAAAAGCGTGTTAAAAATTCACACCGTGTTTCGCACGTAGAATTCGGTAATAATTTGTTTTCCACAAATTAGTAATTTTTGCTGCAAATACTCGGGCGTGAAAATGTCACAAAAAATCGATAATTTCATTTTTTCATATTAAATGCAGAAGTGGAAATAAAATATTTTCTTAAATCTTTATTCCACCCATAAAATATAATTTCTTTATTAATTGCAGTTTGTTCTTTTGCACACAAAATAGCGTTTTAATAGCAGGATCGCTAAACGTAAAAAAATAATTCGTGTTTAAAAATATTTAAATTTCTGGCAAAATAAGAAAAAGTCAATATTTCCATCATCTAGCCGTTGCCAGGTAACGAAAAATAACTTTTGGTAAATATTCTTTAAAAACATATGGTTCGAAATATAACACGTTATTTAACTCAATATACAAATATCTGTAACATTTATAAGTATTCACTTACAAATTATTTTATTTGAATTCTTCGTTCGCATCGTTCGAATGTTATTGTAGGTGTGGTGTGTGACTGCGTCCAAGTTATCGGTTATCGGGAATGGTTTGTTTATCTTTCATGCATTTTTACCCTCTTCATAAGTCATGGGATTGTTTATATTGAGTTCTTGTAGGTATATGAGCCGGACTGTATTTTTTTTGGCAGCATGTAGATCAGTTTTCATTATTATTACTAAAAGTTAAAAAAGGTTGTTATATATCTGGCTTAAGTTTTTGATATCATTTCTATTGTTAATCTATTGGGGTCTTTTTTAATATGTATCATTTCAAGGAATGTTCTTACTCTTGGATTCCTTTCTTTGGTCAAAATTTCAACGTTGTTAGTGTCAAACTTATGTTGATTTTCTTTTTCGTGTTTGGATAAGGCTGTAATGTCGGTTTTTGAGTATTTGTGGGCTTGTACTCGTTTCTGCAAATATTGTTTTGTTTGACCTATATAGGTACTTTGACAGTCTTTACAAGGTATTCTATATACTGTATGAGTTTGTTTGTTTTTTGGTATTTCTGGTTTTAATTTTGAATAAATAGTTTTGTTCGTATTTTTAAGTCGGTGTGAAATAGTTTTGTTGTGTTTTTCCATTGTTTTATTAATTTCATTCGATAGTTTGTCTATGTATGGTAAAGGTATGTATGTTGTTGTTTTCTTTACTTCATTATCATTTTTATTGTAGATCGCATGTATTCGTTTTTTTATTGTTTTTTCTGCAAAGTGGCTGGGGTAATTATTTCCTCTCAATATACTCTTGATTATTTCTATATTATTTTTCCTGAATTTTGGGTGAGCAAGCTTTATAGCTCTATCAGTTAAATTTTGAATAACATTTTTTTTGTAACTAAGGGGTGCGTTTGACAAATAGTTTGTGTAACGATTTGTTCCATTTGGTTTAATAAACCAGTTTGTGAAAATTTGTCCAGTATTGTCGTGTATTATTGTTGTGTCGAGAAAGTTTATCTGTTTTTCTATTTCTTTTTCTATTGTAAATTTCAATCTAGAATGATATTTATTTTCTAAAATATAAAAACAACAATTGATACACCTGGTATAATTTACGGAGAAAATGTATAGAAAGTCAAAATGAATTTGAATATAAACTAAACTTGAATGAGAAACCAGTATGGGATACCAATAAAATAACTGTTCTTCAGTTATTTTGACGATTGATAATATTTTTACTTTTGTCAAATCAATAGTCGATTCTACTATGAAATCAATAATGGAATATTTCCTTATTACACCATACATATATACCTTGCCAAATAAACAGTTTTATTTTCTTACCCTCAACTGGAGAACACACCACGTTTTTAAATGTGGGATAAATTAAATTGTGTAATTTAAGGTAAATTAAGAACGTTAAATTAAAATTTTAAATTTTATTGGGTAAATTTAAGCCATATTCTTTGTTATTACCGAGTTTAATTACGCGTTCACTGGTTGTAATATGATTAATTAGCTTCTTTGGAAAATATTAATTCCATTCATTTAGTTATTACTGAGATGATTTCTGAGAGTTACACTTCCACTATTTTTCAAATTTTTTGAGGAATTGGCTACTTTAAGTATAGAATACGAAGTCTACATTTACTTCGCATCAGAAGATGGGAATGCATCTTCTCTAGTTGAAACTAGACTTTACTTTAATTCGCTTCATTACTATGAAGACTTTTACTGAAACAGAACGTCGCTCTGTACTGGCTGAACACTGAATGAATTCTGATTGATCCCCGTTATGGAGAGTATTTTATATATATTGTAACGTACCTAGGCCGGACCTGTCGCCTAACGCGTTGCCATCGACAGCGATGAGATCATCCCCGGAGATATTCGAGAATCATCCAGTCGCTCTTCCGCGGAAAACAACGGTCAATATTGGAAACAATTGGAACATGCCGTCGCCAACTGTCCGAATTCGAAACATCGAGAATGCTGTATCGGAGATAAATAGACAGCCCTCAAGAAGGAGTACACAGTCTGAACGAGCCCATACCATCGAGCTATACAGTGGCGTAGTAATATAAACTAAATTGTAGATTAAGTGTGAAATAAATTAGTGGGAACCAAGTTAAGTTTATTTACGTTGCAAATTGGTGTCGGAAGCGAGATTTTGAAAATAAACAAGGATCGTGGAGTGGATAGTCAAAAAAAATAAATTGATAGACCTTTGTACGCCCAAAATAGACAGTGGCCCGGTTTTCGCGAAGTGGACAATTGTGCGTGGGAATATAAACTGATACACTGTTCGTGAAACAGAAAATAGACAGTGGCCTGGTTTTCGCGAAGTGGACAATTGTGCGTGGGAATAAAAACGATACACCTTCGCGTGAAACAAAACAATAGACTGGTGGCCCGTGGAAAAGAATTCGCGAAGTGAATTTTTAACAAACTGATAAACTTTTTTTCGTGTGAAAAGACTGATACCTCGTCAAAGACAAAATTTTTCAAGAAAAGTCGCCTTGCGGACTTGAAGGTAGGGAATTGAAACAGGAATTGGAGGAAAGGAACGGGAAACAACGGGTAAAAGCAAGTACTCCAGGAAAGACTTGCAGAAGGACTTATACAAGAAGGTGAGGACCCGGAAACATTTTTATTCGAAGTTCCGGAGGTGATTTAAGTTTGGAAAATGAATAAACTCGAAGAAACTACTAAATCTGTGAAAGAAGAACTGCAACAAAATTCAAGAAGTCTGGAAGAAAATGCTAGAAATCTGAAGAGAAGCTTCAAGAAAATTCTAGAAATCTAAAGAGAAGCTTCTAGAAAATTCAAGAAGCCTGGAAGAAAATTCTAGAAATCTAAGAGAAGTTTCGGGAAATTCAAGAAGCCTGGAAGAAAATGCTAGAAATCTGGAAGAGAAGCTTGAAGAAAATTCTATAAATCTAAGAGAAGCTTCTAGAAAATTCAAGAAGCCGGGAAGAGAATTTCCCTGGAAAACACAGAAGGCCCTAAAAAAGAATTGTGTGGTGTGGCTAATTTTCTAGAAGAAAGAATGGGAACCGTTGGAGACAGAGATAGATAAAATTAGGGAGCAAATGAACACGGAGGTAGATAAAATCAAAGATGGGTCGAGGCAGAAATGGACAAAAATAAAGGAAACAATCAGTAAGCAGAAAAACGAATTAATAGGCGCCCTCCACAGAGATGGTTAACGAAATGCAATGTTGGACTTGAGTTTGAACTTGGATAAAGTTCAAGAGGGAATAAAAGATGTCAAGATCAATTCAGAAATAGGAAGCTTTCCATGAAGCCGCCTCAGTTCGACGGAAAACTCCAGGGGCAAATTACCGCCGGCAGTTTGAAGCAGCCCAAAGCAAACGGATGGAATGGGAAGAGCAGCGCTGACACTTGCATTACGTGGAGAAGCGACAAATATTCTACAAACTCTCACCGCCCAAGAACAGGAGGATTATGATCAGCTGATTAAACATCTAGAATTATGATATCTACGCCCATTTGGAACACGATACCCCCCAACTGAAAAATCGTGCCAGAAATCGGTGAATCCTTACAAGAATTCGAAGCTGACATTACGTTTGGGTTTCGCCCTCGCATATCCAGCCACACCGGAAAATGTAATGGAGCGATTAGGGTTCAGGCATTCTTGGATGGACTCCGTGACCAAAAAAACCAGACAAGCTTTGGGACACTAGCTCGTCCAACACATCTCGTAGACGCACTGGCACGCGCTTTGGAATTTGAGGCAGCAACTCCTGCAAAACCAAAGTAAAGTTCGGAAGTATTAAAAGAAGACTCACAGGAGCATGCTGACTTGAAGCGCCATAAGAAAAGTGATGAAGGAAGTTTTGCCTGAGAAAAGACAGATAAGATGCTGGAATTAGGGAAAAATTGGACATGTGCGTAGCAAATGTCCAACTTTCGAAAACACGACTCCGATGCAGGAAAACTAAAGAAGGCGACGAGAAGGGGCAATCGTCGGCCTGGTCCAGCAAGCCCCGGTTAACAACGCATATGTCGCCATCCTGAAACGACAGAACAGAGGTGTTTTTGTAGACGGTCCATCAATAACGAGCCTTGCAAACCCTGCCCTAGATACAGGTGCGACTAGGACAACCGGGCCTTCCTTTCCGAACACCGGAACGAATTGAACGAACAACTTGAAGTACGCACAGCAACAGGGGAGCCAGCTACGTATATGGCGAGCTACCGATTGAAATAATTTTGGGCAGCACCAAAGTGAAACATCAGGAACTTGTAGGGACATCGAAGACGATGCAATCATCGGAATGGTTTCAGAGGGTTTGAATTGATTTCAAAGACGGCGTCCCACGTGTCAACGGAGAAGAGCTGGTACTTCATGGGAGAAGTGAAGAGTTGATCCGTGTGCTGTTGGCTGAAGATGTAAGCGTAACCTGAGAGGGCTGAAACCATCCCTGGAGGCCGCCTGGGCGGGGGAGGGGCAGTGGAGACGTGATGATGTTCGAGCCCAAACTTTATGATGAGAAAATTGGACGAGGGATTGCCTAGGAAAACCCTGTTACGTGCTGGAAAAATTTGTACCGGTAAGGGTCATGAATGTCAATTACTTTCCAGTGACCTTAAAGAAAGGAAAATTTTAGGGGGACTGCTCGTCAGTTTCATCTGTGATCCGGGGCGAGGGTACGATTAGCCAACCCAACAACTTGTCCAAGAACTAGAAAATTAGTTTCCATCTCTTCCAAAGACATAAAAACCCGCTCAACAGCCCAAACTAAGAGATTTAGTCAAAAGTACCAAGACATCTTCGATACCGGACAAGGAAAAGGGGTCGAACTAATTGGTCCAGCACAAGATTGATAATTGGGGTGCCTGACCCATCCGGCAATCAGCAAGAAGACTCCTCTTGCCAAGAAGGAAGAGGCTGACAAAATAGTCCCATATGGGAAAAAAAGGATATCGAACCATCTGACAGTCCCTGGTCCCTCCAGTCGTTGGTGAAGAAAAAGGATGGATCGACACGCTTGTGAGACTATCGCCAACTTAATAATGTCACGGGAAAGGACAGTTACCCCTCCCGAGAATAGATGACACCCCAGACACGTTTTGGTTCCACGTTTTCGACCCTTGATCTGAAGAGTGGATACTGGCAAGTAGAACTGGCTCAGGAAGATCGAGAAAAGACTGCTTTCATCGGCTCAGGATTGGGGGAGTTCACCGTTAGCCATTTTGGGCCTTAATGCTCCCCACATCTGAAAGATTGATGGAAACAGTACTGAAGGGACTCTCATGGAACACGTGTCTAGTGTATCTTGACGACATAATTGTGGTCGGCAGATCGTTTGAGGACCACGTGAAAAAATTGAGGAAGTATTCCCGCGACGAGGAACCCGGATTGAAGCTGAGCCCAAGAAATGCCATCTGTTCCAAAAGAAGTACGATACCTCGGCCACGTTGTCTCTGGGGAAGGAGTAGCAGTGGACGACCAGAAGATCAAAGCGTTAAGGATTGGCCCATCCCAAAGACATTCACCAACTTCGAAGTTTCCTTGGTTTATGCACATACTATCGCCGATATGTGCTGGGGTTCGCCAACATCGCTAAACCACTGACCCAAGCTCACGGAAGGCCAAACAAAGTTCCAGTGGTCCGAAGAATGTCAAGACTCATTCAGGGAAACTGAAAGGAGCTTTGATCAACGCACCTATACTGAGCTATCCCCACCCAAAGGGAAATTCATTTTGGATACGGACGCCAGCAACGTGGGACTTGGAGCTGTCCCATCTCAGATCCAGGGGGGGCAGGGGAAAAGGTCATTGGTTATTTCAGCAAGACGCTTAGCAAACCAGAGCGCAATTACTGTGTCACCAGGCGAGAGCTGTTAGCTGTTGTAAAGGGAGGGAACACTTCTACAAGTACGTGTATGGAAGAAGATTCCGTTGAGAACTGACCATGCAGCTTCCTAAAATGGCTCTTACAGTTCAAAATCCTGAGGTCAAGTAGCCTTTGGGATCGAGAGATCCAGAATTCGATTTCGAGATCGAACATCGAGCCGGAACTAGCCATAAGAATGCAGATGCCTTGTCGCGAAGACCATGTCCAGATGATTGCTCAATTGCCGACGAGCAGAAGAGAAAGAAGCAACACTTTGTAGAACCGCGGCAATGGATGACAACTGGAATGACAGCAAGATCCAGAAAGACCAAGAGAGACCCGACCTTGGCTAGTCGTCAGCTGGAAGAAGGGCAATCGAAGACCATCATGGCAGGAAGTCGCAGGTTACTCGCCGGCTGTTAAGTCCCTATTGGGACAATGGAACTCTCTTATTCTGGACAATGGGATCCTGAAACGTGTGAGGCCGATATTGGTGGGGAAGACAGACGCCAAATAATTGTTCCCAGGAATAGAAGAGAGGAAGTGC
Source organism: Gonioctena quinquepunctata (assembly GCA_018342105.1). Taxonomy (NCBI): domain Eukaryota; kingdom Metazoa; phylum Arthropoda; class Insecta; order Coleoptera; family Chrysomelidae; genus Gonioctena; species Gonioctena quinquepunctata. The sequence goes on along the minus strand of JAFIRS010006966.1, from coordinate 2,447 downwards.
TCGGAAATCCATGATGGAGTCCCCGGGAGGACATCTGGGAGTGACGAAGACCCTGCAGAAAGTGAGGCAACGGTTTTACTGGGCCAATTGTCGGACGTCCAGGACTGGTGCGGGAAGTGCGCTGCATCCCTGCTAGCAATGGACCCCGAATACGACCCAAGGCCCCGATGCGTCAGTACAACGTAGGCAGCCCGTTCGAGAGAATCGCCATTGACATCGCCGGCCCGTTTCCGTATCCGACCACGGAATAAATACATCCTTGTGGCAATGGACTACTTCAGTAAGTGGGCGGAAGCCTATCCCCCTGCCCAACCAGGAAGCCATCACCGTCGCCGACGTCTTGGTGAAAGAGTGGATATGTCGTTTCGGTATTCCAATGGAGCTGCACTCGGATCAAGGCAGAAATTTCGAATCCAACCTTTCCAAGAAATATGTCTACCTGCTGAACATCCGCAAGACAAGAACCACGGCCCTACATCCGCAGTCCGATGGAATGGTGGAACGGATGAACAGGACGATCAACCGCCACTTGCCCCAAGGTTGTTCTGACCATCAAAGAGACTGGGACCAGTATCTTCATTTGTTCCTGATGGCCTATCGATCCGCAGTACACGAGTCAACCGGTCAAACTCCATAGATTATAATGGGGCCGAGAACTGCGACTGCCTTGTGACCTGAAGTTTGGGATACCGCCAGGACAAGACACTGCGGGAGAGGACTACGTCAGCAAACTTCGGCAGAGAATGGACGACATCCACGAACGAGTCCGGTTGAACATCCAGAGTGCCAGCGATAAAATGAAGAAGACCTATGACATCAAGGCCGACGCTGAGGATTTAAGGTTGATGACCTGGTTTGGCTGTACAACCCCAAACGTCGTCGTGGACTATCACCAAAGTTGCGGAACTCGTGGAAGGCCCGTACAAAATCGTGAAAAGGATAAACGACCTTGTGTACCGAATCCATAAGCCACCCCGAGGGAAACCAAGGGTCGTCCATTTCCAACAGGTTGGCCCCTTACGCTGGAAACCATGACCAGTTCGCACCCTCGCCACCGGAGGATGATATGACGTTCGAGAAGTTTATGTCCTTGTATTCAAACGGGCAGAAAATTTACATGAGGTTACTTCAGAGAGGAGTCACGAGACTTTTCGAGGTGCCTGCTGACTACGCACTAGCGCACTGTGTGGAGAAGATCTTCGAATGTCCAGGGCATCGCCGTAGTGTTCTCCAAGAAATTTGGTCAATCCAAACACTGCGGAGCAGAATCCAGAAGTTGGTGGTAGCAGTAGAAAGGCCAGAGAAACATCTACTACCTAGTTACCAGAGGATTCCTAAGATAAACCGTCCTATGAAGATGTCTGGAAGAGTCTCACCAAACTAAGAGATACTATGGTGGACCAGAATCTGGTGGATCTAGAATTCAAAATTATCCTGTGGTATTGATGGGTTGGACTGGAGTAGCTGGAGGCGATATTCAGATCCAGCGGCGTCAGATTTTGGTTTGCTGTAACCCTTCCACGACCGATCATGAAGACCGTGGAGGTTACTTCCATCGAACTTCACGGTGCAGATATGGGGAGTCATGCAGATATCGTCACACCCAAGGGGTGAAATTTCGGGACGAAATGTCTTTAAGAAGGGGCAATGTAACGAACCTGGCCGACCTGTCGCTCAACGCGTTGCCATCGACAGCGATGAGATCATCCCCGGAGATATTCGAGAATCATCCAGTCGCTCTTCGCGGAAAACAACGGTCAATATTGGAAACAATTGAACAGCCGTCGCCAACTGTCCGAATTCGAAACATCGAGAATGCTGTATCGGAGATAAATAGACAGCCCTCAAGAGGGAGTACACAGTCTGAACGAGCCCATACCATCGAGCTATACAGTGGCGTAGTAATATAAACTAAATTGTAGATTAAGTGTGAAATAAATTAGTAGAACCAAGTTAAGTTTATTTACGTTGCAATATATATATATATATATATATATATATATATATATATATATATATATATATATATATATATATATATATGTATGTATGTATGTATATATAGATCTCAGTAATCAAACGAAGCCGCAGAGGTCATAAATTTTATGTTATGTGTCTGAGAACACCCCGTCTCGCCTTTGATTTGAAAAGCCGCCAGGATATATTACAGTAATAGGTCATTACTTTTTATAGTTAACGTAACCCCTTAAGTTCCTTCCCTCTATCGCCGCACCTATTATCGTTTCAGAATGACCGCCAGTGACATATGAGCCATGTGTCAATAGCTGCCCACGAATTTATTTATTCTTCACTTTGAGATCGTCGGCGCGCAGTTACGATCTAATTCGATGTGAAGGGAGGAATTTCTTTTGTGTGAAGTCGCCGCTTAAGGTGATTCATCTGTCATTCTTCACTTTGAGATCGTCGGCGCGCAGTTACGATCTAAT